>SKCR01049503.1:0-131215 GCA_019454045.1 Zanthoxylum bungeanum | reverse complement strand
TAGGCCCGAGAGGTCGCTCTATCAAATAGAGTAACTTCTCAACTCCCAGGACTATCCAGAGATTCATTTCCCAATATGAAAATTAAAGCCGTAAAATAAATTTTTCACTTAGGATTATGTCCTTTGACGCTAATCTTTCAAATCATCTTGATTGTTATAGTCCAACTATCCAATCAACGATTTCGGGTACAATCTAATGTAATGATTACCATAGTCTAACTATATAATTAACTACAATTTGATTGGTTACTTTCAAATGTATTGATTACTATAATCCAATTATATAACCAACTATAAATGAAGTAGTTTGAATACAGTCTAACTATTAAATTAAAGCAACAATTGAATATTAGTTTAACTAATATATTTATAAATTATTAATGACGAAAAATGAAATGAGCGCGTATTGGCAAGTATTTAAACAAAATTGCAAATTTAATACTTGCCTCCCAATATTTTTCAGTGAGCCTCTAACCCTCTGTGGAGTACTTGGGAAACCTAGTTTCCTAGTGGGCTAGGATCCTGTTAAATAACACACAACCTTGACTTTGGCCAACAAGTTGTATGAAACTTAACTAGGTAGATCTCTAAGATCAATTGGATCTCATCAAATTCCTAGATCCAGTAGGTGGACCTCCAAGTCCGAAACATATATCCAATATATGCCAATATATGCCAATATATTCCCTAACATTTTTCCTCTGAATCAACTAAGACTTGGCTTTGGCTCAACAAGCTTAATGAAACCAGTTAAGCGTTACCCATTGACAGTGGGAAAGCTTCGTAATCGAGGTCGATGAACAAGAAGTGACCTTGACTTTGGCCAACAAATCACAACTTGCCCAAGACGTACGATATGGAACAAAGTTTTCGTGATTCAAACACATCCGCGATGGACAAAGGTCTTGACTTTGGCCAACAAACCAATGCCAATCTTGGATCTTGAGAGAGAATCACTCAATGGAAGAAAAAACGTTTAATATAATATGAGGGTTTTTGTCGTGATTTGGCAACCAATTTATTATCTTTAATTAGGTCTCATCATACTCCCTTAAGCATGCATTCTAAAAGTATAATAAGGCGCAAATAAAATAATAATGATATTCTGATGGATATATAACAAACTTTGTTCCTAGAACAAATCTCTCTCTTTCCTCTCTCCCGCTAGCACTATTCATACTTCTACCCAATTACATAATACTTCTAAAGAAACTTCATTTACATTTAGGGGAATTGGTGAGAAGAGAAATACAATGAGATAAGGAGATAATAGGCTGGACACGCAGGTCCAATTAATAAATTCTAAATTTATTACAACAATTTCCAAAATTGCCCTCACCCTTCTAATATCTATCTGATATACATTATTCATACAATACATCCAAGTATCTACACAAAGCATGTTATCAATCAATCTAATCCAATTAATTAATCTGTGATTAATGACGATCCAATGTTCAAACAACGATTTGATTTGCGCGAGTTCAACTCGTTTAAGAATAAATACTCAAAGTAAGTATTCTTGAATTATATCGAACTACAATTTTAAATCCAATTTAAATTATATTCAATACTAATTCATATTTAATTCCAAATTAAATAATTACATTTTTAATAGTGCCTTTTAGACTTTGATTCCAAATCCAATCTTCATGGGTCTCAAAGGCCCAATTAGTATCCAGTACTATTTAATTAAAGTCCAATGGGCTTTTAATTAATTCTTTAGGCGTGGGCTTTGGCCATTATGGATCAAACCCAAGATGCCAATGCCCAATAAGGAATCACCCTTATGCCATAAAATCAATTTTGGCCCATTAGGCCCAATTAATTTTTTAAAGGCCCAATGTCATATTTTGGACTTTATGAAAATGGTTTTAGGTCCAATTGGATCCAACCCAATTGACCAAATCCAAACTTGGCCCAACCAAGCCCATTAAGCCCAATTACAACAATTAAATTAATACATTTTTCAAATTACATATTAATTCAATTCAAGTGTAATTAACATAATTAATTAATTAACCTAATGTTTCCAAAACATCAATTTAATCTAATTAATCATGACTAATTCCCAAATACATGTCCAACACAAAATTGGGGCAAAATCAATTCTCCAAAAACATGCATAACTCACGGCCAAGGCAATAAAAATCATTCAATTTGATGTCAATCCAGTTTAAATCAACATTTAATATTTCTATCAAGCCATCAACATATCCAATATGTCAAATTTTGAAAATCCACCATGAGTTCTATCTAGGGTGCATTCGGCCAAGCTAAGGAAATTAGGGAAAATTTTATCCAATTCATTTTCTCAATTCCTAAGATGTACAAATCCTATTCAACATCATCCAAGCTCAACCAAACCATCAATTTAAGAAAATACATACTCCAAGCATAAATTCCCAAATTAAAGTCCATAAACCCTAGATTTTCAAATCAAACTTAGATCGTTGTGATACCATTGATAGTGTTCCTAGAACATGCCAAGATTGTCTAAAAGTGATTTGTGTGTGAATAAATCAAAGAGAGTTGCGGAAATACTCACATTGATCGGATTTAGGATTTCAAAAATTCCTTCTTTGTTGGATGTAATGGAAGCTCCAAGCCTTGTATTTTCATTCCAAACTCATGGATTGGTTTCCCTATCACCTTCATTTGTCTCTATAATGTGCTAGAAATCAAGAATTTTGCAACAAAATTCCTAAGAGAGAGCTCCATGGTCACGGCAATGGAGAGAAATTGGAGAAGAGAGATGCTGTGAATAGTGACTAATTACAACTTCTAAAGTTGACCACTTTAATATATTAAGTTGAGTATTGGTTTTGGTTGAGTGAAATAAAAGCAATCTAAGCTTTTCTCAACTAATAACAACTTCCATCAAGTGTCAAACATTTGATGTAAGTTGGTGGGCCCCACTTCAAATTCCAAATTTAAGTCGGACAATCCAACACGCAACTTCGCTCGGGCCCGGGTTCGTTTAATTTCGAATTAAATGAATTTGTCGTTGCGACTTAATTAAATTCAATTTAATTAAATAATAATGACATATTATTACGTAAGTCGCTTACGAATTAATTCTAAATTAATTCGTTCGCTTGAATTAAAATCCAATTTTAATTCCGCTTTGAAATCTAATTTCGACTAATATATCTAATATATTATTTTAGCCCAATTAAATAAATTAAATAGTAAAATCCAATTTAACTATTAAATTTACTTTACCGATTAATTCAAAATTAATCGCGTTCTCTCTTCTCGACGAATTTAATCCCAGATAAATTCTCGACGCAATTAATCCCAAATTAATTCTTTCTCTAATAATTAATCCCAGATTAATTTTCTCTCTCATAATTAATCCCAAATTAATTCTGTTCTCAAATCTCATTGGTGAATCTTTGGAAAGCGACCCAAGAGATCCCTGGATATGTTGGCAGTAAATATGGTCATCGGACTATCCGAACATGTGCGTACCCGGTACCACGTTCTTACCGATTTATAAGACATTGTTGGCTTCTAGCAAAGCATCGTGCCTACCCAATTCTCCAGATTTATTCTTTAAAGGAATATGTAATCTTTGTCAGACGTACTTTACGTAGTATTGTGTATTACGATCCAATATCGGATGTCATATGCCAGGCCTGGGGCTGGAATTGTGTATACCCCGTACGAAGCATATATCGGATCTCTGATAACTAGTCTCTGTAATTGGATAATCATGACCTAGTCATATTATCCCGATGACTGCAGTACTTAAGAGTACCGGTTCTGTATCCCTGCGTGATCATCATCTCCATATGACTGAAGTGATATTTCCACCTTGACATCACACCCAATACACTAAGATTCTCAATATACCTAGAAGAGGCGTACACAGAACCTGTTATAGCCCCGGACGACCAAAACCAAAGTATATTGATTATCGCAAGCATTAGCGATGCAAGTCTCAGGTTAAGACCAAATACACCTACCTTGATTCGGATTCCCATAGACACATAGTCATACTACCAATGGAATTCCGAGGGGTATATCCAGAGCGAAGCTGTTTCCGTACCATCGGTAAACAGAACCTCATATTACACTAGCATGAGTATTCAATACCCAAATATATGAGAACTATGTCGTTACGCTTCCATAACACGTACAAGTGTAATATTAGCCTATTCTGCATTATCGATGTCCAGTCTCGATAATACTACGACTAGGGATATTTAATGATTAAACCTTACGTGGATTAATACTGTCTCATATCTTATTAATATGGTACTAATCATATGGACTTTTATCATTTATATATCCCGATAATCCAATTACAAATGATAAAAAAGCAATTTCTTTGTCATATAGTTAATTTGTACAACAACACCATGTTATGTACAAATAGTGATGATATGGGTCATAATTGTCCAACACAAAGGCCGTGCAAGAAGGGGGCAGTCAAGTTTTGGGGATCATTCTAAAACCTTTGACAGTGGAAAACCTCATCGGAAAATCAAATGGAGAAGAATGCATTATCTCAGGTATGTCTGAAAGACTTACTAAAATGATCAATCATGCTGACGCTTTTATTGCTTTACCAGGTGGGCTGGGCACGTTGGAAGAAATATTCACAGTTGCGTCATGTGCGAACTTGAACATTCACCAAAAACCCATTGCACTACTTAATTTTGATGGCTTATTTGATTTTCTTTTTGTATTTCTTGAGGATGCCAAAAGAAATGAGTTTATTTCAAAATCGGTAAAAGATATTTCCTAACTGTAAGAAAAGTTGGTGATTTAATTTACCAACTCTTAGCTTATGAACCAAAAATCGACCTCATTCTTTCCAAATTGAACTGGTCTGGTAATGATCGTGGAAAGAAGCATAGAGTGGACTTGAATCTTAATATGTAATTTTTTTTCTTTTAAATAGTCTTAGATTCAATTATCAATTCCACACTAACCAGGTGATGTCTTCTAAACTCTATTTCTTCTTTTTCAAACATTAGGGATAATGTCTTAAATTGATTGGGGGAGGGGATAGTTGATTAGATAATTTTCGTTTTTATGTTTCGTTGTTATATTTTTCATTCAAAAAAAGTTTGTTTATGTTGTTTTTGTTTTGTTGTTATTTTTTGTGTAAAAAAAAAACTACACACAAACTAACAACAAATTTTTGACTAACCAAGTGGAATTGTTGTTCGGAGATGGCAGTGTAAGGAGTTTTCACTCCTGAGACGCATCTCAAAATAATTCGTAACAAGTTATTTTTGTTCCTTTCTTTTTGAATCATTTAAATTTATAAATTCTCCATAATATTGATTAAATTTGATCTTCATAAGCTCATTTGACAGATATTATCAACATACACTGTAATATATGATCATGGGTTGTAAGTGAAAATTTTGTAATATTCAATTCTCTAGTTTGTTAGAGTTAGTACCTAAACTAACCATGCTTTTACTTAGTAACCAGACATCTTACCTCAGCAAGCAATGATTGTTCGCGTAAAACGATAGAGCTTGAGTTAGTTTAATAAAAAAAATGATAATAAACAAGCTTTTACTTGTACCCAAACATCTTACCTCAGTAAGCAGTGATTGTTCGCGTAAAAGGGTAGAGCTTGAGTTTGTAAAAAAAAATTGTGTGAATAAGTTCGATTTCGTAGCCTCTCTGACTCGAGCAATTAAGTTTGCAGGGGTGTTTTAACACTTAGTGCCCAAAGGCCAACTGGTCTGGGAGTCACTGGCCTAAAGCTCGTTACACGGGTTAAAGAGAAAACTTTAGAAAATTAGACACTTCTTTTTTAACATCTGAGATCCGAGCAATTAAGTCTGTAAGGGTGTCTTAACACCTAGTGCCCTAAAGCCAACTGGTTTGGGAGTCATTGACCCAAAGCTCGCTACAAGGAGTGAAGATGTATTATTATTTTAAAAAAAAAACTATTTTTGTATTTATAAATAAATTTTCATTACCAAAAAGGTGTGAATTATGATATAACTCTAGACAAAAATATTACTCTCTTTTCAACAAGACCTGTGAATATTGTGGGCATAATGAATTAATTGATACCTTGTTTTATGTGTGTATGAAAGAAAGGTAAAAAGTACATGAGAATTTATTTGTTTGATCATTTAGAAATAAAGAAAATAATTATTAATTTGGACAATAATTTATCTTTTTAAAGTTTTTTTCATTTAAATTACTAAGGACTAGTAATAAGCTGGTTGGGGTGTGATAGACACTAAAAATTACACATTTATTAAAAGAAAAATTCATCATTTTACACTTGTAGTTTCATTAATCCTATAAATTTAGCATATTAATTAAATTTATGTTTTATATATTTTCATTGTGATTTTTATCTTTTATGTAGGTGAAATAATAGTTTGGATGCATTGGAGGCCAGAAATTTAATAGGACGTTCTAACAGTGTACAACTTCGGAAATTCCAGCCATGTACAATGTTCATTTTTTAGCCATAGCGTTTTACTCTGATATCAGATTGAAGTGATTCTAGTTCCAGATGAAAGAATATGCAAAGATATACAACTTTACTGTTGATAATATTTTCTAATTTTGAAGTTTTCAAGACCGAAATGGACAAAGAAATCAAAATGTGTTACATGTAAAAGTCATAGTCAAATCAAAAAATAAATAAATAAATAAATAAATAATGTCAATTTCATATTTGGTCAAGGATTTTATGGAGGATTTGGTGGGGAATGCAATTCCATTCGTAAGAGGTGCTCTGCACCTTATTTCCTTAGTCAGATTTCCATAGTTTTCTCTGAAAATTTGTTTATGTTTTATTTTTCTTGAAATTTCTTTTTCTTTCAGTAATAAAATTATGTGTGTTTTTTTTAAAAAAATTATGAGTAGCTAATTTCTTTTTGCCGGGGTAAAGGGTGAAGCTTTTAAAATGAAAATATAGATTAATCCCACTTATATTATAATATATAAATTATAATCTAATGATTAATACTTAATTTAAATCTGAATTAATTATTAACAAACTTTGTTACCTCTTACATGGCTGGTTTTATTTATTTGGCATAATTGAGTACCTAACTGGACTTGTTATAGATAAAATTTATCACCGCCTTTATGGCTGGTTTTATATATTTTGGCGTAATTAATTCCTGAAATAAGTTAATTGGGTAATAATGATAATTTATATATTATAAAAAGTGAGATTTCTATATTTAAAATATTAAAAGTGGATCCCCTAACCGCAGTATTTTATTTTATTGTTGCAGTCTAATTTAAAATTCTCCAATCACTTCAAACAAATCAAGTCTTTTTATTTTTACTTAAATTGTTATTTTATTTTACTAAATTTATTCCCTATGGATCGACCCCGGACTTATCGGGTTCTTTTATTACTTCGACACTCTTATACTTGGGAGTGAAGAATCACTTTTTAAGCGTGTCAACCAGAGAATGACATGCCCGGAGGAAAAGCATGAACAAAGGAGAAGAATGACCAGAGGAGGAGCATGACTTGAGAAGGTTTATGAAGTATGACTCGAAGAGGTAGGGTGATGTGATATACAAGTAGCTTAAGAAGCATGACGTATGCCCTACTTGGAAAAGGGTGCATTCGGAAAGCTAAACATAAAGTTGATAAAGTAATGGTCCACATGAAGCCATGAGACCTATCAGCCGCCATAGGCCTATGCAGTGACATGATAACTATCATGCAGCTGCCATAGGCCGATTCAAGTGGCAAGAAAGTTGGCATGTGGGATTGGCTGAGAAAGCGAAATAAGCGATGGAAGCAATGACTCAGTGGTAGCAATGATGATTAAGTAACGTAGGATAATGTCAGGGTCAGTTGCAATAGTTGTTCTTAGAGCCTATATAAATAAGATGAAGTCATTAGAAAAATATAGGATTCTTTGGAATTGTCTTCACAACTCTTGTAATTTGAGCATAAACTAGTAATACAGAGAGAGAGAAATTGAGTCTTGTACTCGACCACACTGAGGGGCGTAGCTTGAGCTAGTCATGATCGAATCATGTTTTATATTATTTATCCCCATTTATCACCTCGGGTCGATCATCACCCGAGGCCAATAAATTATATTCTCTTTCTCTCATGGACGTAGGTTGGAGTCAATTTCCACCAAACCACACAAATTCTTGCCTCTGTTATTTACCTATCTTTTGTCAAGTTTGTGCAGTTCCCACTAGCCAGAGAAATTAATTGTTCGAGAGAGGTTTATTTGAGGGGGGACTTCATGTTCTACCTTTCAAAGAAAAAATAGTCGTCAATAATTAGTGTTGTCTGCGGGGATAAGTACAAAAAACAGCCAACACAATAAGACGATGGCAGGAGACAGTGATCATAGAGTTGGGGAAACATCTGTAAAAAATCGGATACAAAATGACTGAGGTCATCAGATCGAGGTCTATCATTTGGAGCAGTTGGATGGCACTCGGCTCAAGAAGTTATTGGATACGAAGATACCGAGGAAACATCATCAGAAAAATACTTATCAAATGACAGGAAGCTTTGAAGATGAGCTATATAGTGCGGTTGAGTTGGAGGACCTACTTGACGATTGTAGCCTCAGAATGATCATAACACTTGTGGCTGGAGGGCCTATGTGCTTTTGACGTCCCTATTGGGGGTGCATAGCGCGGGGAATGCCCCATGACCTGCTTGGCATTTGGAGCCTCATGGTAACATAGCACAAGTGACTGAAGGCTGAAGTGGCATTTGGAGCCTCAGGGTAACTAAAGAACGTGTGGTTAGAGGGCCTCTGTGACGAGTGTAGCCTCGGGGTCTGCATAGCATAGGAAAGGATAATTCCTCCATGGCGTTCGCCACCCTTTTTATGGGATCCATAACCCGGGGTTAACAGAGGTCCTTAGATCGATTGGGTTGGCAAGTACATAGGCGTAAGGCCCGTACCTCTTTGGTGATTGTAGCTCATAAGGATGAGAATGCTCGAGGTCAGAAGTTCTCCCCCGAGACCTTGCTATGTTAATGGCCCAAGGAATGGATCTTTCTATTGTGGCTTATTTTTTTATTTTGCAGGTCTTTGCAAATCATTCCCTCTAAGATTTCACCTTGAGCGAAGAGTATATTCAGCCTGAGGTGGCACGAGATGAACTTCTTCAACTTAAGGAGGCTAGGGTGACCGAGTGATGAACCACTTGTGGAGGTGCCCATTGTATGGGTCCAAGATATTTTTAGCATGAAATTATGTTCAGTCAGAGCTAGTTCAAAGCTGTGGACCCACGACTGATTTTCAGAAGGGCTATAAAGCATAGACTTGATAGGGTTGAGCATTAGAATGAGGGGGGAACCGCCGTCTTTTTATAAAGTTCATGAAATCAACTCGCAAACTCATTGGTATCGAAAACTAGGGGACATATATTGATGGTGGTTTTTTACAACACCTATCCAAAAAAAATTAGGGCATGAGGAACCCGAGGCCGTGGTGTCACGAGGATTCCGAGGATCTAAAAGCACGGGGAAGATGGGAGAATAGCATGAGCCCGCCCCATATATGCAAGCGGGGTACTCTACCCGAGGGGACGACTATATGTGCAAGTGAGGTGCTCTATCAAATGGGATATTCTATGATAAAGTGATGGTTGTCCCAACCCGACCATATTAAATATAAGATTGGGGTTGCTCTAGCGAAACGTATGACCCAAGGAGATTCATGAAGCATAACCAGAGGAAAAGTACGACCAATAGAGGAGCATGACCAGATGAGGAGCAGGACAAGAGGATGAGCATGACCAGAGGAGGACATAATCGAAGGAGGGAATGACCAGAGGAGGAGCATGATCGAATAAGGAGCATGACAAGAGGAAGTTCTTGAAGTATGACTCGAGGAGGTTCATGAAGAGTATGACCCGAGGAGGTTGAGTGAGGTGATACACGAGCAGCTCAAGCAGCATGACGTATGCCCTACCTGGAAAAAGGTACATCCATAAGGCTATCAATGAAGCTGATAAAGCAATGGTCCACATGAAGCCATGAGATCTATCAGCCGCCATAAGCTGGTGTAGTGACAAGATAGCAAGCAAACAACCGCCATAGGCCGGTGCAAGTGGCAGGACAGCTGGCATATGGGATTGGCTAAGAAAACAGTGGAAGCAATGACTCAAGGGTAGCAATGATGATTAAGTGACGTAGGATGACGTCAGGATCGGTTGCAATGGTGGTTCCGAGAGCCAAGATAAAGGGGATGAAGTCATTTGAGAAAGGGGGATTCTTTGGAATCGTATTCATAACTCTTGTAATTTGAGAACACACTAGTGATAGAGAGAGAAAGTGAATCGTGTACCCGACCACTTTGAGGGAAGTAGCTCGATCTAGTCATGACTCAACCATATTTTATGTTGTTTATCCCCCTTTATCACCTCGGTTCGATCATCATCTGAGGCCAATAAATTATATTTCATTTCTCCCGTGGACGTAGGTTGGAGCCATTCTCCGCCAAACCACGTAAATCTTTGCCTATGTGATTTATTTGTTATTTGTCAAGTTTGTGCGGTTTCCACTAACCAAATAAAATCACTGTTTAAGGGAGGTTTATTCGATAGGGAATTCCATGTTATGTCATTCGAACCAAAAACAGCCGTCAACACTTACCTAAATAATATATAGTTAAATTTTTAATTCCACAAAAGTTTCAAAAAAAGATTGTCAACGGCACATGTGCGTTTCTCTGTTGCTCATTATTAAAACAATATAAATTGATGTATGCATTACTTACGACGAATCTTAAAGGTATGATTCAGGTGTAATTTTTCATAAACAAAATAGCTTTTCATTTTCATTTTCTATTTTCCCCCCTCTCATTTTCTGTAATTATGTGTGTGGTGACTAGACCCGGCCACGGTTCCGGTTCCGAACCGATTAGAACCGAACGGTTCTGGTTCATGTTCCGGAACCGGAGCCGTAATATTTCGGTTCTGTTAGGGTTCCCCCTAACCGAATCGAAATTGAACTGATAGAACCGAACAATTACAGCGGTTCGAACTGAAATCGTTAGAACCGTTCGGTTCCAACGGTTTTACGGTGGAACCGTTTAAATTTATTTAAAAAAATATTATTAAAATTAAAAAAATCGAAATGAAATCGGAACTGAACCAGAACCGTTCGGTTCGGTTCGGGTTCCGGTTCCACATAAGTGTGGAACCGAAACCAAACCGGAATTATCCGATTCGATTCTAGTTCTACACTTGTGAAATCGAAAATCGATCGGTTTGGTTCCGGTTCGAAACCGATGACCACCCCTAGTGGTGGCAATGACGCAAGAGTGACTGAGAAAGAAGAGGAGTAATTGCAAGTCTCGGCATGGGAATGCGTTTCATTGACAGGTATTGTACATGGAGTACCATTTTTTGGTTGTCACAAATTATAATTACTTTATTTCAAATGCTTACAACATTTTGCATCAAACATCAATTTTCACATTTAACATTCTCAACAACCCTCTCTCTCTCTCTCTCTCTCTCGCCATGGCGTTTCTAGATTTTTTTTTTTTTTTTTTTTTTTTGGATTTACAGTTCTTACATTGAGATATCATTAATCACTCTATAAAAAAAGTACTATGAGTGGATACTTGGCATTTATTCTTCTTTTTTTTTTTTTAGATGATGATACATCAATATTAATATACCATTTGATTAATTTAAACTTTACTCAACCCCAATATTTTCTTTTGAAAAGGGGGAAAAGCAACCAATACTCATAGAGGTCCAAAATTCTCTCTTCTGTATAGCTTTCACGAAAAAAAAACCATAAATGTGATTTGTAGTTAATAAAACAAAAATATATATATATATATATATATAGAATAAATCTTAATTAACTTTACATAGACGATGTACATGTAATCTCTAAAAGTTAAGAAGAAATAAGATGAGAGGATCTTCTCTGTCACAAAACTTATAGCCCTTCTAGGTTACTTCAAAGCTTTCAATTAATTGAGACAATATCAACAACATATTCTTCTTTTAGACCAAAACCAAACTAAATGCTTAAACACAAAAGCTTTTTGTCTGTCTCTTGTACACAGTATGAGTTTCTATTCCTGAAAAAATTATAGAATAACAACATGTTATCACACATTATCTATTATTAAAATATTAAAAAATATCAAATAAATGATAATTATTTTTAATATAATTATATATATATATTAATTGATAATATCATGTCAATCATATCTGGATTATACTAAAAAATCGCAATCAGAGTACTCATTAATTAAACATAAATATATAGATAAGAGCTAGCTAGCATTCATTAGGCATCCATCTTTGTACGTAACTATATAAATGAATTTTTGTTGCTGTTTTTTTTTTTTTTTTTTTAAAGAAACTGCATAAATGAATATCATATCATTTATAGCCTACTAGGCAAGCTATGTGATCTTTTCAATATGGGACAAAATTTTAAAACAAAGTTTCAAGACATATAATTAAATAACATGGGGCCTCTTTCAACTTCATTCACTTCACAAATCTGAAACATCATTTACGAGCTCCACGAAATATATGAGCAAGACATTACTGCATTACTGCATTCACACACACTCTCTCTAATACGTCGTCCCATTTTTCCCTGTCCTGTCCCTATTTCTGGCCTACAACAGTTGGGGGTTCAAATTTGGTGCATCTCTCCCAATTAAATTCAAAAATTTTGTTGTGTTAATAAACGAAATCTTCCTAGTGTATCTTTTATGTTAATGTAGTAAATGTGTTTGTGATTTTAGGATATATATATAAAAGAAATTCTTCTTTATTTTTTTCAAAATTAAAATAATAATAATAATAAATTATTTGTAGAAGGTCTGCTTAAGATTTAGGTGTCCAACCAAAAAGGCTCTGTCTAAAATTATCAGAGGAATTTGGATTTAGTACTGTTTTTTTTTTTATATTCAATTTTTTTTATAATCTTTTATCATGTATACATGCATAGTAATATATTGTTAATATTCAAATAATTATGATAAATTTTTATCTTATAATTAGCAATAATAATTTATGAAAAGTTCAACAGAAAACTTAATTCAAAACTGAATTCAGGTCAAAAAAAGTCTCGGTACTCTTATTTTAATAATATAAGAATAAATACATGCTTTGGAGAGTGTATGCGAGGAGGTGGTATATCATGTGCCGGGTGTATATGACATCTCTCTCACAGCATGCGGGCCCCACACAGTTGTGGGACCCGTATGTTGTGAGAGAGATGGCATATACACCCGGCACATAATATAATTTTCGGTATGCCAGGAGCATCCAATTGATGTAACTACAAGTTTACAAGTTTTCACCCCAAAAGTGCTTCCACTATAAATGATGCAATATGATTGTTAGATAATGAAAAAAAATATTGAATTCACTGTATATTATATTTACAATGATAGGAGTCTTTATATAGGTTACATAAAAAATCAAAATAGAAAAGAAATCTTATAATTATGTACAATAATAATGAATATAGGAAATCTTCATATAATAGGGAAATATAATAAAATCACAAATCATAAGGATATTATGAATTCTATCTTAGATATTGATTCCAAAACTCAAGCTTGTGACGAAAGAACAAGGTTGATATTGCATCTTGAAATCGGAGAGCGGAATCCTGAAACTGAAAATATTGAAACTTGGAGGCTGGAAATTGTGAGATAAGAGATGAGCTTTAACCTACGAAGCCCAAAGGGGGAGCCAAAATCCAAGAGGGAGCTTTAACCTACTAACCTCGAAGGGGGAGCCAAAGCCCAAAAGAGATCTTTAACCTACGAAGCCCGAAGGGGGAGCCGAAGCCCAAGAGGGAGCTTTAACCTGTGAAACCCGAAGGGGGAGCCGAAGCCCAATGGAGAGCTTTAACCTACGAATCCCGAAGGGAGAGCCGAAACCCAATAGTGCCAAAGCCAGAGAGGGAGCGAAATCCCGATAGAGAGCCGAAGCCCGAGATTGTCGAAGCCAAAGAGGGAGTGAAATCCCGACAGAGAGCTAAAGACCGAAAGAGAGTCAAAGTTCGACATTTTTTCCTTTTGAATATTTCATTTGCAAATAGAAGGTGACGAAGGCTTTTAAAAAAAACCCTTGATTTTTTCCTTTTGTGATGGTATGTTTATAACTTTATACTTTCTATTATTATTATTTTTTTTAATGTTCATATCCATGCATCACCGGATGGGTTTTTTTTTTAGATTACTACAATCTGTATATTTATTACAATTTGAAATTTACTGAGAGTCTAGATGTGTACACTTCTAATATAACTCTAGATGTCTGTCGAGCATTAATTCGAAAATTTACTCCCACTAATATTTAAAGAAATATATACTCTTATATTTACATTTTTTTAGATAAAGAGAAATATGAACTACTATACAAGCTCAAACTCAGTATATTGAAAGTGTGAGTATCAAATACTGGGCCACAATTTCAGTATTTGTTATAGCATGTGGGTGAGTAAATTTTGATTCTAAAAAGCATTCAATGCAGGAATCTTTGTAAAAGAGAGGAGAAATCTTGCTACTGGTGTCTTGTTATCATATCCTTTTTTTTATGATTCTTTTTTCTTTCAAGGCATAATAACGGCTTTGGATTTTTTTGTTTTAAAAAAGGAAAGAAATTTAAGCCAAACAGTAATGATACAAATCGACATTAATTAAAGTAGTTACAGAAAATACTATTGAAATCAAATAGCGACAATTTCTATTGGTAAATTTTTTGTGTCACTTGATAATTTAATGGCTCTTCAGCTCATCCTGTATACAAGGCAGTGTTGTCCCTTGTCATGTGTTCAACATAATATTTATTACTTCACTGATTTGTCTTTGTAATGCTTTCTCTTCATGGTGAGTTGAGAAAATGGGACAAAGTTGAAACCTCTTTGTCTCTAGATCTTCAAAATGTGTAACATGTTTATTAGATAAGATTGTACATGAATTATGTGGGATCAAAATATTTCTAGGTATTTTGTGCAAAATAAAAATGAATTATGTTAAAACGATGCTTTAAGGCTCTATTTGATATTGCCACGACCACATATGTTGTGGAATAAATGAGTTGACAGATTTGATAAACATTGTCAACGAAAATAATCGACTGTTTTACCAAAGCCAAGCTGCAAGTGCTTCTCGAACACAATACCATAAAACTAAAATAAACGAAGCCTAAGAAATGTGAAGAGGGCTCAAGTAAATTTGGAAGTTTGATGTGTTTACTCTTTAAGAGAACCTAGAAGAACAAGAATTTGATGTTTCATGCAGATCCGGTCTAGGTTTTGGTTCGGAATCCGAACCAAAACGGATGGAACCGTAAAGTTACGATTCGATCCGATTTTGGTTCCAAAATTGGACTCGATACATATTTTGGTTCAGTTACGATTCCACATAATGTGAAATCGTAACCTTAAGGTTATGTTCGGTTCCTATTCGGTTCGGTTCATAACCGAATCCAAATCAATTTTTTTCCAAAACTTATGGACTAAACTGGAAATGAACCGGTTGTAATATCTTGAATTTTCGGAACAGTTCTGAAGGTTCTCGGACTGAAGTTTAGGTCTCGAAATGAGACGATATCAGAGAATAAGTATTTAAGCATCGAAAAATTTGTTGGAATACCTTATAGTCGAATCTTGTTACATAGGAAATCACGAAATTCGAAAGAAATTGTTACACAATTTTGATATACGAAAAATGTTTTGTTGTTTTGGGTATAAAAATAGCAAACAAACTCTGATTGAGTTTATATTTAATTTTTTGGAAAGGTTTATCGAAGACAAATAACTTTCGTGTTGAAAACTTTTTGAAATTTATACCGGAAGAGCTTCAAAAATATAAATTTTCGAAAGAGCCTAATGACATGGGTCTGTTTGTAATTTTTCGGGGCTATTTCATAATTTTCCAAAAATCTATTATAAATACTCATAGATTTCAGAAATTGCACAAGTGGCAAAGTTTTGCAACTCCCCACACAGGACCCCCCATCTTCATTTCGCGTTTGAGAAAGATCGGTCGCTTTTGAGGAGGATTGGCCAGCGTGACAGACAAAATGGATTGTCCGGCCACCCCCATCTCACGGTGTCCGGCGGTGACCCCAGAACCGCCGAAATTCGGCGAAAATAAGTGAGAAACTTGCGACCTTCTCTGCCTCGATCCTGGCTCGTCGCTTCGATCCATGTGTCAAGCCACCAGTCAAATCGAAGCTCTTAGAGAATACTACAAGATGGTGGTGATTTGTTTCTGATCCGTGCTCTATTGCACATAAAACAAGGAAGAAAGAAATGGGGAATAGTCACCTCCGTGTAAATAGTAGCTCTGATTGGAATTTCATCGATTCCTACGCGTTCGTGGGAGCGTTGGGAGTCCATATATGCCCTCGGAATCTCGGTAAGACCTCCCGATAAAAACTCGATATTTTCAAGTTTCTCGTTTGTATTCGGATGCTTCCAATAGTGTCATAGAGTAACGTATTGACTTTTATTGAATTAGATAAGTTAGAATGTATCGAATTTACGTTATTAGTAGAATACAAGTGAAATCGGAATGATAGGATTAGCAAGTTTCCAGTAAAATCGAATTTCATGCGTGTCTGTGCTTCGATGAATGAAATGTTAGATATTAGTGAATTATATCGATTGTAGGAGCAAAGCGGGGTTTACCGTTATGCTTATGACGTCGGAGACCACGACACTGTTGAGCTCGCAGCTTGGAGAGAGTACAGATTAGTCCAATGGGATTTAACCGGAGAATGAAGGAGTCGCCACCCAGTATAAGACATTGGGAATGATCTAAGGCTGCACTGTACTACTAGCAAGGTTCGACCTTAAACCTGTTTAGGTTCGAAATGGTCTTTTACTTATACCAGTATCATATCTAGACTCAAAGGATGATCTACATGTCTTATAATGAAAGAATCATACAGAACAATTTATATTTCATGAAACAAGCAATCATCCATAAAAATACGATAAAATAAAAATTATAAAATTATAAAATGTCCAGAAATTATCAAAGCAATAATAAAAATGAGAATTAAACATATCAGTATGCCGAGCCGGACAAATTTTTTTTATGCAATTAATATATGGCCGAATATATATTGTTATGTCCGGTCAAACATGATGGATGTCTAGTTGGATTTTCTGTGTAAACCGAAAAGATCATAGAACGTAGAATTATCCATATGTCAGTCATGATAACATCAGAAACAGAAGAATCAATAGTGAAACAACATTAGCAATAGATAGACATCTAATCATGAGGACATATTTCGTCTGCCCGGTCTCATGGAGAATTGGTCGGATGAATATATAGCAGGCCATAATCATTTGATGTGTGGCCGGACTTCAAATGAGTCAGGTCGGATGTACTATGTATCCAGTGCTGTGAATTTTACGATATAAAACATATTCAATTAGTAATATATCATATCATGATGATTAAACAACAAGAAACAAACAATATTAATAATAATAATAATAAGGAATAAGAAACACGATAAACATAAAAGAAATAATACAATAATGATGAAAGCAATTTGGAAACCGCACACATCGCTTTCATTTGGTAGTGGAATTGTGTCTCGAGTACAAACCATACAACCCTCCATTCAAAATTGACTATGGAATCTACGTTCGGGTTTCTATCCTATATACTACAGAAATACAAACGACCGGATGTAACCAGAAGATCGGTCGGATTTACAGTGTGATAAATTCACGTCTCGCCGAACATATTGGATGTCCGACCGGATATGCGGCGTTAGTTCAGTGAACTACAAAACGCGAAAGTATAGGTTTAGGGCCCTCAGATCTTACTTTTCCACGTAATCCGGCTCTGAAAATACCTCTGAAAACTTGGTTTAGTTGCTAGATCTTGCTGGAAGTTGGGGTTTAGGGTTACTGTTTTGAGTTTCAACGTTCTATCAAAAGTTTGAAAGCCGCCCTTGTTTATGTGATTTGATCATCATTTTATAATGTTTAGGGTTTGACTAATAAGGAAAATATCTCATCAGTTAAGGAAATCGTTCAAGAAGGAAAGTATGGTTAAAGCCACGAGTTTGGGTGGTTTGGTTCAACCGTTTATAATTTTATATTATGGATATAGTTGTATATATATGTATATTGAGTTAGAAATATGTCATTGATATTATGTTATATATATGTATATTGAGTTAGAAATATGTCATTGATATTATGTGACATGGTGATAATGTATTCCAATGTACAAGTCATTTGACGATGCTTGATGACTATGAAATATTCTGTGTGATGTGCCATCTATGTGGGCTTCTTGTCAGATAATGACGGATAAACATGTGTTTTGTGATGTACCTGACATGTGAATGAATGTCTTTGAATGCATGTATTTTGTAATAAGTGATCTGCATGTGACTTTTGAAAAGTTTTCCCAAACAAACAAAAAATATTTTGACTCCGCTTTTGATGTGAAATGATTTTTGCCACATTGTACATCCTCTGTTTTATGGAGCCCTGCCCATCTAACTACTACATTTTTATTACCCTCTGTCGGCATGGTCATGTTACTGACATTGTTCAATCTATACGCGTGATGGGCAATGGACGTTCTCTATGTTTTTTGACGATATGATATAGATTTTATTATGCTTCAGATTTCAGCCTTATTTTTAAAATATAATTTCATATTATATGATGTATGTATTCAAATGATTATGTATAATTCTGTCTATGTGTTTTCAATTTCTGCCATTCTTTTGATTCTAATTTTCGTTGAAGTTTTTTTATGTCAGTTCCTGTTGATATTTTCTTGAGTCATGACGTTAGTCTTCGAATTCCTGTCATATGACAAATCTGTAAGTCGATACTTCTTTTCTATTATACTTTTGTTTTATGTTTTTCCGATAATTCTATTATGTTTTAACGTGATTTTGGAAGAAAAATGATTTCGGATAACTATGTTTTGGGATTTGATATGATATGATAAGTTTCCATCTCGATACTAGTTTCATATTTTGTACTTTGTTTTCGTCGATACGCTTGATAAAATATTTCTGTCACACAGCCTAATGATGTCTTTAGTTTTTGACCCTATGTGGCACTTGATTCTGATCTAAGGTTCTGACCATCTAAAAATGGCAGCCCACTACCCTCTGTCGACATCGTCATGTCCAGACATTGCATGGTTCTTGCGCGTAACTCGGGTAATAGATGCTTGAATAGTTTTGATGATTCTGGATTTTAGAAGCTTTTGATTTTAGAAAGATCCATTTTTGAATAATTCAGGTTTTAAAAAGATGATTATCGTGTATTGTGACTACTAATGATGTAGGAGCTTACTATAGGGAGTCTGTAGTATGATTCATATTTTTGGTAATGGATATGATTGCTTGTAAAGAATTTGTAATATGTTCTTCGTTTATGATAATGTGTATGTTTGTCTGTAAGGAATTAGAATTCTAATTCATGTTTCTGATTGTGAATGAAGTTGACTGTATGGATCTTGTAATGTATTTATGTTTCTGATAACGTATGCATTTATGTGAAAAGACTATGTATTGTGTTAAGTTTCTAATAATGACTGTCATTTGACTGTATAGAGAATTCTTGTGTGGTCTGTTCTTGTTGGGTGGATGAGACTGACTTTGTGATAATTGTGTGGGACATGTGTGCGTGATCCGTTTGCTTGAAGATTATGATATTTTTGCTAGGAATAAGATTTGGAAATCTGTATGAGATATTTTTTTGAATATGTATATGTGCATATGTCTATGTGCATGTAACTCAAGGTTTTAATATTCGAATAAGTTTGAGAGTAAGATTTCTGATTCGCATCAAGTATGTTTCTGAGTATGTATATGTAACATGGATGCCAATCGTTCAAAATGTTATTCATATAAATGATTTAGTGCTTGACTTGTTGTTAAAAAAAGATATTTAAGACTTTCTGATTTGATGATATTTCAAATATTTGAAGATATTAAAATTTTGTTTTGAAGTTTTGGTTGTGTATTAAGGAAGTTTTATGAACTTAGTTTATGGATAAAAAATATACATGTATTCTTAAAAGGTGTTATGTTTAAGAATGGTAAAGAATAGTACAAAGTTTAAAGGTTTTCTAACAGACAATTTCATATATGTATATGTATGTATTTATTCATACTCTTATGAAATTTATTTTCGTTTTTCCTAATGTGTTGTCATTTAATGAGTTTTATAACTCACCACTTCAATTTGCTAATTTTGTAAGTTGACAACCAGATCTATCAACCACCAAATTTTGATTGGATTCGGATCGGTTATGGTTGAACCGAACCGTTGGCACGTGTAGTTTAATGTGATGGTAGGCTGTGAGCAATTGATTGTAGTCTTTATTCATTCTTCAAATAAGCCTATGATCTTGCACCTTTCATGTCATCTTTAGTTTTATTCTCCCATTATAATAAATGCCAATTTAAATTTTATTATAGGTGTTATTCATTTTTGCAAATTCTGGCTCTTTAATTCCTTGAGCAATGTTCAACTGTAACACCATAAATTTTTAGTCTGAAAAAAATTAAAGCTTAAAGAATTCATAACATAAATACTATAACTATGAAGGGCCAAAATGTAAAATCCACATTAAAATTATGTTTCTCAAAATCTCGTTTAAGTCAAATCAAACCGTTCAATCTTCACATGAATATGATCCAACGGCAACAAAATAGGGCAGAAAATATTAAAACTAACTAGCAAAGAGTTACTATAATTAGCAAACTGAGACCAACTCTCAGGAAAAATTGCTCAGGGAACTCACCCCAAGCGCCAACAAAACATGCTCAAACCGAGCTGTACGAAGCAAGTTAATACGAAAAAGAAAACTGGTTTTACGGCAAAAGGAGTTTAAGGTTTAAGGCAAAAGGTCATTCTGTGCATTTGCAGGGCTACAGAAGTATCCACTGAATCAAAATTATGACGTTTTATTAGTATGGATGATTACCCACGGCAAAGCTTGTAGGCGGTTTGCTCCATGTAAGGTGTTGCTCCTACGCCCTCACCCAACATTGTTCCACCCAAGAATAGAGAATTGAGCATCAGGCTTTAGTATGATGTATTACACCGGTTATGTAGAACATACTTCACAACTTCATAAAATGAGACAACAATCCCAACGGAAGGCCCTGCACGACCAACACGAGGACTAACGCCTGTGAACAAACCCTTGATACCCGCATCCCTGTTCTAAGCAAATTCAAGGGTGGTCACTATATAGGCTTTGATAGAAGTAAACAATCATTTACGAGCACAAGGAAGAGTTATGTCATTCGACCATAAAATTTCACGCTCTAATACATTTTATCATTAGATTTTGGTTTTGATTTTATAGAAAATTCAGGAAGTTCAAATTGAGATCTAAAAACATTCATCAATTATGAATTACAGAACATACCTCCAAACCTCCATTAATGTTTGCCGCGTTGTCATTCTTATTGCCCGGGCAGGATCCTTCTGAGAATAAGAGAATAACAGCATAGATAATAAATAAGATGTTCCACCAACTTATTTTCACCTTTTTTTTTCACAGAACCAATGTGTGCTAAAAGTAATATCCTAACAGACACAATATAACAAATTTCCCCAATCCCAAAAGGAGAAGGCATTGATCTAACTGTAGAGATTACCTCTATTTGCCTTCGGGTTTTTGCAACATCTATAGGACATGTAGCAGCAGCAGCAAGGCTTCCTGCGACAAAACCAGCAGAAAAATTTGCTCCAAATACACTGGCTGTGTTGGAGTCGCCCACTACGCTAAAAAGTCTTCTTCTCATCTAGTTGAAAAAAGAAAATAAATTATTATCAAAGTATATGACATAAACATGCAAACACATATTATACACACATAAAAGAGGGCACATGATAAACAGTTTAAGAGAATAAAATCTCACAGGCTCAAGGGTAGACCAACAAATTGCTGAGAAAGGAACATCACGAGCAAGCTGTGTTCCCATGCCTGTCCATAGTACTCGGTATCCTTGAACCGCTACAATGAAGATTATTAAATCACTAATGAACAAACCAACAAAAAAGTTAACTGTAATATGTTAATAAAAACTGTGTTCAGTGACATTCCTTCTCTTCGCTCAAAGATGAATGATTTTCATGTAACTTTCTTATAGTTTCTTATGCTGTCTCACGCTTATATATGATCTATCATGTTGCAAATGACTGAGTTATCAAAAGTCTAGAGATATTCTACCATGCTATTCTTCACCATAACTTCATTCTAGTTACTAAGAAGCTTAGAGCATCTACATATACTGTAGTGTGACTAGTGTCTTCACATTCTGTTTAAAGAGAAGATCAATGTAAGCATGGCAATGGGCCGGGCTCGGGCCGGGCTTTACCTGGGCCGATTTTTTTAATATAAAAAATTATATATATAATTTATTTTATATATATATATATATATATATATATATATTATAAATATATATTATAAATATATATTTTTTTTATTTATTTTAAGCTCGGGCCCGGGCCCGAGCCGGGCCTCTCATTTTAAAGCCCGGCCCGGGAGTTTTTGATCCCGACCGGGCCCGGGCTTTTTTGCCACAATTAGATCAATGTCTTATAGATTTTCATAACGATCACCAAATTCCATGAAAAACTACAATTCTAAGCAAATTTGTAAATATTTATTTTCGTTTTTTTATTGTAACTAGCTAAAGATAGATTCCAATGGGACTGACACATTTGAGCATCTATAAATAAGCCTAGTCACCAATGCACTCTATTCTACACAATGTTTTACAGAGTCAATGTCTTAAATCTCTAGAAACAGCCATCCAACTCCTCAAAAAAAAAAAAAATTTCTGAAGCAAGCGAAGCCAAAGTTCAACCATCAACACAAAGTCCAAACTTGTCTCACTTGTATTTTTAATTTAGCATCAAACTCGGAAACTGTCCATACATTGCTTTCACTTCTAAACTTGACCGAATGCATATTTCATCAGAATCCTGCTAGTGTCCTATTTGTAAGATAGGTATAATATCAACTCTAAGAATCTGTCCGCTCTAATTCAAACGAATAAGAAACTAAGTTCACCAGTTTGATGATGATATTAGTATCCCACAACTCATGATTATTTTGAAAGTAAACAAGCAGGAGGGAAGTAATAACAGGCTCATGATTGTTTATGCCAATTCCAAAGTTTGATAGTACTATTAACTAATGAATCTACTTACAGCTGTTTTGAACATTATTTGTGCTTTTAACATGGGACAATACACCAACTAACGTCTGCCAGACACCAGGAGACTTCGTGCCAATTCGGTTCCCCTTGAATGCCTGTTATACAGCAAAATGAAAAAGAATATTAGATAACTAGTCCCAAATCCCAATTCATGATTAATGATTTCCACACAAGAATAAGAAGCACAGCAATTATTATTAAACAGTTTTAAAAGCATGTATTTGGTTTTTATCATCTCTTCAGGCAAGTACACCAAAATTTTGCTAACTTGTCAACCACGAGTCCACAAAACAGCCAAACTAAGTTAGTTAAGATTTCATATGTCGCATGATTAACACATGTCCAACAATGAGTATGGAGTAAATTTCTGAATTAAAGACATCACTAAAGGTATTTACTCCTCTACACTAGAAAGCATTATTTTCAATAACCTATCGTAGACATAATTTGTTTTATATATTTAAAAAGAAGTAGGCATCAATCGTTATGTAACCTGCATTCGGGTTTTGGCAAGTTCAATAGGGTAGCAAGTTGCACAAGCCAATGATCGTGCCAATGATCCTGCAACCAGAGGGACATATGGTGTTGCACTTGGAGCATTCTTGGCTGTTAGTTCTTCTAACCAATTGTGGAATACGTCATAGCAAGGTAGATAGATCCCCACCTATTCAAAAAAAGAGAATGATCAATAAGTATAGCTTACTTGGTAAAACATTACCTATACAGCAAAGCAATTAAATCAATAATGAAATCCCCCTGCCTGATTGAGAACATACTGTTGGTACAGCTAATGCCAGACCAGCATTTGTGCCTCTCCACAGCCTTGAAAATCCTTCCTGCAACAATCCTCCAGTTAGGCCATCGAATGTTCTTTTGGAATACAAAGTAATTACCAATGTTCTAAAATGCGCTAGTAGGGCGGCAGCCCAACGCCTAGGGCGCCGCCTAAAAGGGACCTAGACATTACATCGACCGGCATAGAATTCAAAATTCGGATTTTATGTCAATTTGGGGATTTCTGATTTTTGGAAAACTTGGACAAATTTATCTTAAGGAAATGTTGTTTGAGTGATAGGGAATGTTTCTATATGGTCAATTTGATGAGAAACCAACAAGAATTGAAGCAATTAGGGGTTTTCACGAAATTAAGATTTAGGTCTTGAAAAATTGGGGCTTTTTGAAATTTATGAGATAGAGGGTTGATTTTATGAAATTAGGGTTATGATTAAGGTTAGGGTATGAAAATTTGAGCAATTAGGGTTAGGAAATCAAAATCAGCGACGGCAATGGAGGCTTTTGGCGACGAAATTATCGCAAAATGGACTAAAAACGCCGGCCATTCTGACACACTGTTGGGGTTAAGCGCAACGGCTCTTGGCCGCCGAGCTAAAACACCCTGCCTAGACGCCCCTAGGCAGCGTGTTTTAGAACACTAGTAATTACAAAGATGAGCATCATCCCATAAACATAGAATACATTCCAAATATAAATTCAAAGTTTCGTCTATCGAAGTTTTGTCCAAGTCATCAGATATAACTTGCAGCAAATATAAGACATATTAAATTAATAAATTGATATGCCAAATGACCCCACTAACCTGTCTTATGATTTTGTAAAAGACATCAAGTGTTCCTCTGTACTGAAAACAGTCAGGGGGACACATTGCCACAGTACCATGAACTCCAGCACGTGTACAGGACGGAGAACATCTTAAATCCGCAAACATCTAACCCAAAATTAACAAAAATTATTAACCAAATAAGTTGAATTGCAGCATTAGTATGCAACAGAATCAAGCAATAAATAAAATAGTCACGGTAAAACAAATGAAAGTTTCACAAAATTCCACGTAATACATATTTTGAAATGCTTCTACAAACTACATAACCGCATCCAATACATACTGTTCTGGGTCCAAAATACGCCATACGGCTAATAATATTGCTTAAGGGATGTGAGTAAGGCACTCCAGCAGCTTGTGCTTGCAACCTTGTCTGCAAATAACAAATATAATTAAACAAATAAACACATTTTTTCAGTCAAATATTAGATATTTATTAATAAACTTATAGCAACACAAATACAATCAAAATGACTAAAAAAGACATTTTTTAATTAAAAAAATCAATATTTATCACCTTGGCAACATCAAGAGGATTAACTATGATCGCCGATAAGAAGGCGGCACCGGCGGCGGAAAAAGCTCTCTCTCCTAACCCTAACTTTCCATCGGATGCCCTTTTTGTTGTAGGTTGATTAGACTGCGACGCACCGAATCCACTCTCATCTATATCATCTCCTACCGTCAATTCCGTCATCGTCAAATCACGGCCGTCAATCTCCGTCATTTCCGGCCCCAGCCATGGATGCTCCGTTGCATCCGTCTCCGACATTTCTAAAACCCTAGCTGCTATTTTAGAAACCAAACCCAAAAACAAAAAAAATACAGAACTAATTTATTTGCATTTTGTTTTATTTTGTTTTTTATTTTTCCTATTTCCTTGAAAAAAAATGACTTTTTTTGAGATCTTTTTGGAAAATGACAGCACTTCTGAGTGCTTATTGCTTATTGCTTATGGGACGGGATGGAGGAACGTCTTCATTGGGACATAGTATATTATGTTTCGGATGTATATATTATTTCTCTTACTGTAGTTGAGTCTCACACAGTTGTAGGATTCAGTTATTGTGAGAGAGATGACATATACACTCGAAACATAATATAATTTTTCTTTCACCGGAGACAGTTGAAAATAAAAACTTTTCACCTGATTCAACATATATTTTAGATATTATTTTTGTAAGTATTCTGTTTCCTATCGGTTTTATAATATAAATAAAATAATTGATTTATTTACATATATATTTATATATATTTCTTTGTCACTCGGTTTTCAAATAATATCTCTGAATCATGAAAAAAATTTATAAAAATAATTCAAAATAAAATAATAAATAACTATAGAACCGAAATCCAATTTTTTTTTTTTTAGCTTTGGTGGGTGCTATTATTTTGGTTTCTTATTTTTATAAGAGGTTATATTTTTATATTGTAATAAATTTTTTATTTTAATAATTTTTTATTTTAATTTTATAATTTAATAATAAAAACATTAATTGTAGAGATTATGTGTCATTTATATTTTTTATTTTAATAAAAAGATTATACTATATCTTTTAATTATAATAGGTAATTAAAAAAATTAATTGTAAAGATTATGTGTCTTGTGACACTATTAGAAAGCTTAACAAAATTTTACTTATATATATATTATTTGTTGGATTATTTGTGATATTATTCAACAATTAATCAGATAATAGAATATGTTTTCTTGTTATAATATGGTTCTTATTTAATATATTTATTAATTTATTTTTATAATTTAATTGTGTTTTTAATTATAATATGATAGTATAATATGTTTTCTGATTATAGTACGGTTCTTATAAAATTATAATATATATTTTTATTGTAATATGCCGTTTATTTAATACAAAATTAATTGTAAAAATATTTTAATTTTATAATTTAATAATAAAAAATTAATTGTAGGGATTAATTGTATAAATTAAGTGTCAGGTATGTTTTTTATTTTAATGAGTGATTATAATATGTTTTTTTTTAACTTTATAATTTAATAATAATACATTTAAATATTAATTAATTAATTAAATTAATAAGTTTCTTACTTTAATAGTAGATTATATTTTTATATTGTAATAGGTTTCTTTTGTTAATAATTTATTATTTTAATTTTATAATTTAATAATAAAAAATAATTGTAAAGATATTTTAATTTTATAATTCAATAATAAAAAAATAATTGTAATGATTAGGTTAATTGTAGATAATTTAATAATATTTTTTATTTTATTTTAATAGGATAGTCTAATATGTTTTTTTTTTATAATAGAATTCTTACAAAATTATAATATATATTTGTAACACCTCCCCTAAGTTATGATGTTAATGGCAGAAGATATGGAAACTTCATCTCCATAAGCCTCAAACTGACAAAAATGTGGGCATGATATGTCTTAAACCTATGCAATTTACAAGATGCATGCGAACCATGTGATGCAAATGCGGAATGAGCAACAACTTTCTAACATCGATATAGGGCTCCCTTGCAATACCCCGGTAATTCCCGACTCTCTCGAAGATTTCCAAGTCATGAATGGAATAATATCTGATATTTAATAATGTGAGAGTACGTATAGGCTCATGAAAGTTTCTAGTTGGACATTCGACAAATTCCTTGAAGTTCCGATACAGAATTTATTCTAAGATTCAATACAGACAGCTCTTAGTATTTGAGACATAAATTTTTCATACGATCTCCGATTTTTATGAATTTTATATCGTCGGAAACCTAAGACTGAGACCTACAACCTTCATGTTGAACATTCTTCCAAAACAGATCAGAAATAAGTCATAAAATGTATTTTTGTACAGTTGTTACTGTAGCACTCGGGATTTCTCTAGAAATCTCATTATATGTCTTATAAAAAAGAAAAAACAATAAAAGAAATTCTACCCACTTACATATATAACAACCCAAGATTCTTTGAAACCTCAACCACTATTCATCATCCTTCTCATTTTTGCCAGAACGTGAGAAGCTTGAAGAAAAGCTTGGATGTAATTGGTGTTGATCTTAATTTTCTTTCTCATGCAAAATGAGTTCTAATCTTCTTTCCCTCTTCTAATTTCAGTTTTGAGCTTGAAATTTAAAATCCCCAAAATGTCATTCATGAACCCTAGTTTCTCACTTTTACATCTTGGTTTAAAGGTAGTGAGTAGCAAGTATATTTATGTATCTTATGATCTTATATACATGGATTGGGCATGGTTGTGTTGATTGCCCAAATATTATTTTCCCTTAAGAGGCTGACTGAGTGTCACCTAGTTGATAAGGGAAGGGATATTTTTATTTCAATTGATGTTGGTTGATGTTGGTTCAATTGTTGCATGGATGAAAAAGCATGAATCTAGTTTTGTTAAGTTGGAAAGTTCAAAAGTGGTAAGATAGATCCTTGGCCAAATAATGATGTAAGTGTAGGGAATTGAGTTTTATATATGATAAAGTATAATTGAAGTGTGGAAATGCATGATAGAAATGGCTGAGTTGAATAAATGATATAGGACAGTAGTGAGGATCTTAGGCATAGAGTGCTTGACTGCAGTGTATTCCGTACAGCTCTCATTATTTCGACTAATACGTAAATTTTGGACCTCTATTTGCCTCACAGTAAATTTTTAATGAACTAGATACATTAGTGTTCAATATATCCAAAAATCATAATTTTTAGATGACAGATGAATTTATACTTAATTTTACAAATTGGTTGCCTTGCAGTTTCATTAGTTTCTATCTATTTTAAACAGCCAGTATTAATTTACTTATAACTTGAGTTATGGAAGTCAAAATCAAGATCTGTAAAATTCTAGATAACCTAGATATATAAGAGAGTAACATATTCAAAATTCATAATTTTTAGACATTAGATGAAGCCGAACCAAATTTGTGAAATCAGATGTTCTGCTGCCCCTGTGCCTATTTTTTTTAGTTACACAGCCCCTGAACTACAGTCCATACCTTGAGTTTCTGGTATCGGAATTGAAAACCGTAAAAACCGACATAAACTAGATACATTATTGACCATTCCAGTAAAATTTTAGCTACAGATTC
Organism: Zanthoxylum bungeanum; assembly: GCA_019454045.1. Taxonomy (NCBI): domain Eukaryota; kingdom Viridiplantae; phylum Streptophyta; class Magnoliopsida; order Sapindales; family Rutaceae; genus Zanthoxylum; species Zanthoxylum bungeanum. The sequence goes on along the minus strand of SKCR01049503.1, from coordinate 102,335 downwards.
ATCCCCAATTAATCATAGGGAATTTTCAAAATTAGGCATCAAGCAGTGAATTTTCTAGCGATTAGTGAAATATAAGTTTCCACTACCGCATTTGTACAACTCCAAATCTAAGCCCGCAAAATTCATAGATACCATAGATATCTCTAACACTCTAGTAGATTAAGCATCCATGTATTTCATATTCTTTCATGTGATATGAAAGTATTCTGAATTATAAAGAAAGAAAACTAACGTTGTTTTGACTTTAGATCGACGTCAGAACACTCGGAAGTCACCTACATCGCATACCGCATCTGAATTGCCATAACACTGTGAGTGGATATTTTTCTTTTATCTGGGAGTATTTATTTCATAATTTTAACTATGTCTTCAGGTTATGATTTTGCATATCTTGATTCGATTAACCTATACTTGAAATTGTTGATTTCAAGCGAGTTGAAATTATGATTTAGGCTTTTGATAAAACTTAGTTTCAGATTAATATTTTGATGATGAAAATGATTTCAAAGGTAAGATTTTATGATTTTGGAGGCATGAGAGAAAACCCACCTCATATGTAACTTGATTCAGATATGAAATTGATGGACATGGTATTGATGGGTATTGGTATTGATACTGGATATAGACGTGTACACACGAGATACAGGACTAGAGATGATAGATGTCTCTAGATCCTGGGTATTGCGCTATGGGACTGTGAGTACAACGCCTCTAGATCCAGATTTCAGAGATAGGTTGGTGGCACCGATAACACCACTGTTTACTGGTTTAGTGGCTTGGGGGACTGTGCGTACAACGCCCCAAGACCACAGGATTATTGTTAATGATGACCGATGATATTCTTACAGATGATTTTACATATGTTTTGTGAATGATTTTCACAAAGGTTTTGAAAAGAAAAATCCTGACTTATATTTATGGATTTAGAGACAGACTTTTGAGACATGATTCTTTATAAAGAATTGTTTATTAAAGGAGTTCTCAAGAGAACTAATGATTTAGAGAAATCTCATAAAATGTTTCAGAGCAGAAGAGACTATTTCTTGAAATGATTTTGGTTTTAGAACCATTGATTTTTTTTATAAAGTATTTCAGTTTCGTTTTGAACCGTCCACTCACTAGGTCGTTCAAACGACCTAACCCCCCCACTCCCAGTGTTTTTGTTTTACAGGATCTCCCAGAGGACAAGCTTGAGAGGACAAATACTGTTGGCAGTCACTTGGGTGTTGAGTCCACCAGATTGAGTATAGAAGTCATCATAGTCAATGTCAAGTAAATGTTGTATGACATACATTGCATAGTTTCAGTCTTTGAGTGTGTCAAACATCAGATTTGTAATGTAAAGTACATTTAAGTTCATTGTATGGAAACTTGAGATGCATTTTTATGAGTATTGTGTTGGGCATTGGACCCTATGCATGAACTTATGTTTAGGATGAGTTTGACAGTATTGAACAGTTAGATAATTTGAGGCTTAGAGGGATAGTATGGCCTATTCCATGCCGGTCATATTTTCCGGATTGGGGATGTTACAAAGATGGTAACAGAGCATGGTCTACGGAGTCAGTGACTGCAGTGATTAGAGTGTTGGGGTTTTGTATACGTGACATGTCCGGGATGCCCATATGCGAGGTACTACCTCTCCAGTGTCCGATCCTCGGGTACGTCCTCAACTCTATAGACATGTTAGTAAGCTTTCCCAAGCTATTCGAATATTTTTCCTTATGAAAGCAACTATATTCTATATCCAAGTTGAGAATTCTTCTATAGTTATTCTTACCCATTATCATAAGTACATGCAAGTTATGAGACTAAATAGTGATGTTTTGAAATATTCACTCAAATGAGTGGGATGAGAAATCTTTAAGGAAGTAAAGAATGATGCATAGATACTTAAAGTAACTGAAGATAATAAGGAATATAGAACATAGTGAGAAAATAAGAGGTGTCAGAACTTAAGGAGTAAAAGGAACGTGGTAAACCTGAGCGAGAGTAAAATATCGAGTAGGCCTAAGTATGGTTTATTCCCTTCTTGTAATAATTCTTTTGTTATCAGAAACTCTTTCATGCTGATCCACTAGCTTTTCAGCATCACGTAATTATATGATAATTTCCCGAATAACGAGAGGCAGTCAGAAGAAACGAGAAGTAAGTAATCAAGATTAATTGTAGGAGTTCTAATGAACTTGAGATATAAAAAAGGGACATGGATATTTTAAACGTTCCAATCTAGCTCGTAAGCACATAAAATGAATGACATAAAGAAAATTGATTAGATATCTTCGTTAAGAAATCTGATTTAGATTGGGTCCAAGTAATCTAGATATAAAACCCATCGATGATTCCAGTAAGAGAACTGTTTTACGGAGTTCATTTCACACTTGTCTTATGTGAGCAACAAACACTACCAGGGTATGGAATACCAGAACCAGGACAATGATGACGATATCTGTTGGGATGTAAGATGCTTGTCCCAATCTTTCTTAATATATAACTAGAAATAATTGTAAAGAAGCTGATGTAGACCCCAACAGGGTAAATGATAAATCTTTTTCTTAGTGTCTTTACTATTGCCAGTGTGTAGTCTATTAACTAGATTACCATTCAAACTTGGGTAATAATAGCATTGTGCATCCTCAGATCCTTATGGAAGGTATATAGATACCCTTCAACTTCGATACCAACAAGGAATTGAACAAGTAAAGGTGTGTACCTTAAACGATAAGCGGATCACAAGACAATCGAATAGTTGAACCAGGAAATCTAAGAGAATCTAGATCAGAATTGTAAGATGATTATATTCTGTAAGGAATGAAAAGGTTAAATTCGGTATAGACAAGGTTAAGTTTAAAGTAATAATCTCATAAATTATGAGAAACATGGCCTTAAAGTGGCTAAAGTTCAAAAAAAGAGGTTAAGGAAGATAAAGAAAGTAATTCTCAAGATATAGGGAAATCGACTTACAAAGAGATTCCATGATATCAGTATAAAAGAGTTAGTAAAATAGTAATACCAAATCAAAAATGAGAGTACTGGGACTTAAGGAAAATATGACATATTGTAGAAATGAATTTTGAGTATTGTTGGAAGAAGTAATTTTGGTAGTTTCGAACAGAAATGCAGTTAGATGGGAGTCAATATCTGACAAGCTAATATGAAATCTTAGATTCATAAGTAACTAGTATGTACAATTATAATTAGTAGTTAAGCGAATCACCACAAGTGGTCTTGATGTGAACTGCTGGTGTCAATCATCTGTCATCTAAAGTTTATGAGATATCAATAATTGGAAAAATACTAATGTGCAGTAAGCGAGTTAGTTGTTCGCCTTAAAGGGCAACCATTAGAAAGAGACTTGAGATAGATCACGCAAAAATACATCTCCTTTAGAGATTTCTGATGCTGAAAAGAAGATTGTGCAGGCCCTAACCCCTTTGTTTTACATCTTATCACCGCAAACTTGTTACCCTTTCAAATCAAGCAGGAATATTGTGGAAGTGTTTTATGAAGAAAATATCGATACCTCTCTCTATAAAGAGACACTTGAATTCTTAGTGAATGAATCAGGAAATTTCTTCCATGGCATATTCCTCTGTTAATCATAGCCCCTGCCCAAAGGCTACCAGAGCTAAAGTGGTATATCAAAAACTTTGCAAATGGCCAGTCATTGATCGAGCAGTCATAGACTCCAAATATGTTCAAGATCTTTGGAGGGATATTTACAATTGCCTATATACAACTCCATTTGTCGTGTTGCCTAGAGAGATTGCAATGATATAGTTAATCAGGTTCCTACTTACTTTATGAGGTGGTGCTTTATTCTTCGAACCATTTGGAATGGAAAAACAGATGGCTTGATACAATACAAAAATAATTCTGCAATTGTTCACTGTGGATATCATAGATATCATTCCACAATTTTCATAAATAGCCACGAATTCTTTGATCATTGTCAATGGAGTCTGGGCATTTTGTTTGAACTTGGGTTCTTGAATGGATTTATTCTTGGGCCAAGTCCAACTCATCTTAATAGTCCTGGTATCTTAGAAGCCAGCCTTTGTGAGCTTTCCCCATTCGTTAGTAATATTTTGCATCGATGGTACAAACGCCACAAAAGTCTTACTGTCTGGGTCGAAACCATTACCCCAGAATGGACAGATGACTATTTATAGGTATTGCACCACATTCATATGATTAGAATTATACCGTCACACCAACTCACTGATTGGAGACTTACCAATTGGCCATCGAGACCAAAACTTAGAGCCTATTACGGATATGAGGATTTTCCAAAAGAGATTAACTTCTGTCATACCTGTGATCTTAGAGCTCTTTTTGCAGACTCAGTTCGCCGAAGTTTAGAAAGTAATATCATTGAAAGATACTGGCAACTCTTCACTACTATTGAAGAGTCATCAAAGAGTATTATCCAAGGCTATAGTAACATCAAGTTTCCTGATAGTCTCCAATCCCGAATCATCATCGGTGACATTCCTATGTCTCATAGAGCCCAAAGACAATGGGAAGATCATCAATATAAAGATGATCGTGTTCTTGCCTTACAGCCAAATTGCTATGTCCCCTGATGTAACCTTCACTGTTATATTTTATTGCCTATACATGTTTTTACTCAAAGTCTGAATTAATGTAGTTGCTGTTATTTTTGAATAAAAGACATATCCTACCAAGATTCCTGATGTTTCTCCTTCAGACAATAATGAAGAATTTGGAAATCGCAGTTAATGTAGTCAAACAAGATATTGAGCATAGTATGGATAAAGAAGATATGACTTAAGTATAGCCATTTGAAAAGTCTTAAGAAGCATTAGAGTATAATTGATAACTTACTTGGATAATCGAGTTAGAGAATGTCAAAATAATTAGAGGTTTTGAAATAAAATTCCTTAATGTTTGGTGGTGGATGAAGTATGATGATAAATATATAATACTCAGCAAGAGTTTACCAGGATGGGCACATTACTCCATGGTTGATAACAACTTATGGGAGATTATCACAGAGTAGTACGGTATACATAGTAAAGCAGAGTTGGCTATGTGAAACCCTAGATATTTGAATGTATTGGAATCTATGGAATTGGATATTGTGATTTAATGGTATTGAAATAAATTGGTTGTATTTGAATTGATAATAACATGTTTTATTATTATAAGTTGCTGGAGTGATAATTGGGGGTTAAATTCTTGTGTTTTAATGTTGAAGTATTGAGGAATACTTGTGTGAAGATAGTAATGTTGGTATTGGTATTATATGTTAATTTATGCAGTGAAAAGTTTGTTAGGATTCTATGGCCTAGTGAGTGAATTAAACCACTTGTGGTAAAATATTTAATATCCAGAGTTTCAAGGCAAAATTCCAGAATTTCGGTTCTTAATAGAGATTCGAGGATGAATCTCATTTAAGGGGGAGAAAAATGTAACACCCCGGTAATTCCCGACTCTCTAGAAAATTTCCAAGTCATGAATGGAATAATACCTGATATTTAATAATGTGAGGGTACGTATAGGCTCATGAAAGTTTCTAGTTGGACATTCGACAAATTCCTTGAAGTTTTGATACATAATTTATTCTAAGATTCAATACAGACAGCTCTTAGTATTTGAGACATAACATTTTCATATGCTCTCCCATTTTTATGAATTTTATATCGTCGGAAAGATAAGACCAAGACCTACAACTTTCATGTTGAATATTCTTCCAAAATCAGATCAGAAAAAGTCATAAAATGCATTTTTATACAGCTGTTACTGTTGTTGGTTTCTATAATTAGTCCCAAAGAAAGTATAAGCCAATGAAACACACAAATTTATACATGCAAAGCTTGAAGCATGGCGGAATCATACTTACAAAGCTTGTGACAAAAATTGATGAAGAGAATCCTTGAGTCTTCAAGGTGGAAACTTTTAGCCAAGAGCAAGAGGGAGAGAAGCTTCAAGTCTTCTAGTATTCCAAGCTCCAAGGTTGTTTCCCTATCACCTCCTTTGATCCCTCATGGTGCTAGCAAAAATGGAGAAATGAAAAACAATTTTTCTGCCTTGTGGAAGCTCACGGCGTGAGCAAGAAGAAGAAGAGGGAGAGAGGCTTTTGGTTTTTCTTTTCACTTTTTCTTGTTTCAAAAACGTGAATGATGATAAGAATAACAATTACCAAAAATATTTGGTAAAAAACCCTTCAAAAACCGTGAAAAGGTTTTCCCTCCCAAAAGCCATTAAATGGCCTCACCAACTTACATTGAGAATAGTGACAATGTATCATCCCATAAAGGTGACTAGATACATCCATCAACTAGTCGTGTCAAGTGATGAGACTTTGCGATGTGATTTGTGGGTCCCACTCGTTTCAAAATACGAATGTGTCCGCAAACACTTTCGGGCTCGGTTTCGCTAATTCCGAATTAAAGAATTTCCGTCGCGACGTGAATTAAATAATTACGCCTAGCGAAATTACTATTCACATCGCTAACGAATTAATTCTAAATTAATTCGTTTGCCCGAATTAAAATCCGATTTTAATTCCGCGTCGAAATCTAATTTCGTTTAATATATCGAATATATTATTTTATCGATTAATTCCAATTAATCGTTCTCTCTCTCTCTCTCTCAATAGGCATTTTATCCAAGATAAAGTTTCTCCGTAATTAATCCAAGATTAATAAAGTTCGAATCAAACATCATAGGTGAATCTTCAGGAAGCGACCCAAGAGATCTCCAGATATGTTGGCTGTAAATACGGTCGTTGGATAATCCAAACACGTATGTACCTCGTACTACGTTTTTAACCGATTTACAAGACAAGGTTGGCTTCTAGCAAAGCGCCATGCCTACCCAATTCTCCAGAAATATTCTTATTGGAATTAGATCTTTATCAAGCGTAGTATATCGTAGTATCGCGTACATCGATCCAGTATCGGACGATCACATGTTAGGCCTGGGGCTGGAAATGTGTCTGCCCCGTACGAAACATATATCGGATATCAAACAACTAGTCTCTTTAAATCGGACAATCCCGACCTGGTCATATTGTCCCGACGGTTGCAACCTTTTATAGAGTACTAGTTCTGTATCCTGCGTGATCATCATCTCCATATGTCTGAAGTGATACTTCCATCTTGACATCACATCCAGTACACTACGATTCCCGATAAACCCAGAAGAGGCGTACACAGAACCGGTTAAAGCCCCGAACCACCAAAACAAAGTTTACCGATTGTCGCAAGTACTAGCGATGCAAGTCTTAGGTTAAGACCATATACACCTACCCTGATGCGGCCTCCCTCCATAGACACGCAGACATACTACCAATGGGATTCCGCGGGGTCTATCCAGAGCGAAGCTGTTTTCCGTACCATCGGTAAAACACAACCTCCTATCGCACTTGCATAAGTATCCAATACTTAAATATATGAGAACTATGCCGTTGTGCCATCACAACTCGCACAAGTGCAATACTAGTCTATTCCGCATTATCGATGTCCGATCTCGATAATACTCCGATAGGGATATTTAATGATTAAACCTTTTATATTGATACTGTCTCATATAATCTCAATACGGAACTAATCATATGGACTTTTGCCATTAGTATATCAAAGTAAATAATTTTACAAAACGGCAAAGACAATTTTCATTATCATAGTTGATTTTGTACAATAATACAATATCATTTACAAAACAGTGACGCTATGGGTCATAATGTCTAATAATCTCCCACTTGGCCTATAGCCAGTCACTCAATCATCTAATACCTGAACTATGTATATGTCGTTCAAACACATCCTGAAGAACAGCCTTCGTCAGCGGATCTGCAATGTTGTCATCTGATGCGACCTTCTCGACTTTACTTTTACATTGCCACGATGTATAATCTCCCGAATCAGATGGTAACGCCGAAGAACATGCTTGGATCGTTGATGAGACCTTGGTTCCTTAGCTTGTGCTATAGCCCCGTTATTGTCACAATACAATGGCACGGGCTCAGCTGCTAACGGAACTACTCCTAATCCGATTAGGAATTTTCGGATCCAAACTGCCTCCTTTGCTGCTTCTGACGCAGCAATATACTCCGCTTCTGTTGTTGAATCGGCAACAGTATCTTGCTTGGAAGATTTCCAGCTCACTGCTCCGTTATTCAAACAAAAAATGTACCCCGATTGCGACTTGAAGTCGTCCTTGTCGGTTTGGAAACTTGCATTGGTGTACCCAGACACCTCAAGTTCTCCACCTCCATAAATTAAGAAAGCATCCTTAGTTCGTCTAAGATACTTAAGGATATTCTTAACTGCCATCCAGTGACCTTCACCTGGATCGGCCTGATAGCGACTGCACATGCTCAAAGCATATGACACATCAGGTCGCGTACATATCATGGCATACATGATCGATCCGACTGCCGAGGCGAACGGTATCCGACTCATGTTATCTCTCTCTTCTTTAGTCTTAGGACACATGTCTTTAGACAGAAGGATACCACGCGACATTGGCATCAATCCAGTCGACATAAAGGACAATAAAAGTCAGTGCTCTCCCACTAACCTCTTGTATACACAGGGTCATCATCGTTTTGTACGAAATCATATTCTTTTATGATCTCATCAAAACGCTGATTCCATGACCGTGATGCTTGCTTCAATCCATAAATGGATCGATTTAACTTACAAACCTTGTTTGCAAGTCTAGGTACGATAAAACCGTCAGGCTGTTGCATATAAACATCCTCTAAAAGGTTTCCGTTAAGGAAAGCGGTTTTAACGTCCATCTGCCATATCTCGTAATCGAAATATGCAGCTATTGCAAGCATTATCCGAATGGATTTAATCATGGCAACGGGTGAGAAAGTTTCGTCATAATCAATACCATATTGTTGACGATACCCCTTTGCTACAAGCCTAGCTTTGTACGTTTGTACGTTGCCATCCATGTCGGTCTTCTTCTTGAAGATCCATCTGCATCCAATAGGCATTACGCCTTCTGGTGCATCAACCAGTGTCCAAACTTGGTTGGCGTACATGGAATCCATCTCGGACTTCATGGCTTCTTGCCATAAAGTGGAATCAATATTCTGTATTGCTTCCTCATACGTAGTCGGTTCATTATCCTCAATAAGATTAATATCTACATGAGGCGAGATCAGGAACCCATACCTCTCAGGTATCGTCCTGACTCTCTCCGACCTACGTGGTCCTTGTGTATATGAAGATTGTGGTACAGACTCATCCTGGATGGTCTGTTTATGTTCCGTCGTTGATTCATTGCCAGAAACAGTATCACTACGATTTTCATCGAGCTCCACTTTCCTCCCACTTACCACTGCATCTAGGAATTCCTTCTCAAGGAAAAATGCATGTAGAGCAACAAATACTTTGTTCTCTTGTGGGTGATAGAAGTAATATCCTTTGGTTTCCTTAGGATATCCCACGAAAAGGCATTTATCTGATTTGGGTTCTAGTTTGGTACCTTCCAAACGTTTAACATATGCCCAGCATCCCCAAATCTTCAGGAAAGAGAAACCTGGTTTCCTCCCTGTCCATATCTCATATGGAGTCTGTTCAACAGACTTTGACGGAACCTTATTCAAAATAAGTACCGCACTGTTTAATGCGTATCCCCAGAAGGATATTGGTAGCTCAGTGCGACTCATCATGACCTTACCATGTCTAACAAGGTACGGTTTCTCCGTTCAGACACACCGTTTTATTGCGGTGTTCCAGGAGGAGTCCACTGTGAAAGAATACCATATTCTTTCAAGTAATCTTGAAACTCATAACTTAAGTATTCGCCACCACGGTCCGACCGCAGTGTCTTAATACTCTTGCCTGTTTGTTTTTCTACTTCGTGTCGAAACTCTTTGAATTTCTCAAAAGTTTCGACTTGTGTCTCATTAGATACACATAACCATAACGAGATGCATCATCCGTAAAGGTTACGAAGTAATGATATCCACCTCTAGCCTGGCTAGACATGGGCCCACATACGTCGCTATGAACGAGGGCTAACAGTTCTGTGGCACGTTCACCTTTACCACTAAAAGGTGATTTAGGCATTTTGCCTAAAAGACAAGATTCGCAGACATCATATGAATTAAGATCAAATCCGTCCAAGTACCCACTCTTCGAAAGTGTGGATATGCGAGTCTTGTTAATGTGTCCTAGACGACAATGCCACATGTAAGCTTCATCTTTTAGATTACTCCTTTTGAGCCTTTTGTTTGTTATTTTATGTTTAGGAGATTCATTTATATTCAAAATATAAAGGCCATTATTTGCAACAGCAGTGCAAATTTCTGCATCATTTTATATAAATAACACCCAGTGCTTCTAAATACAAAAGTGTATCCATGCTGGGTTAACAAAGATACAGATATGATATTCCTAGTCAAACTAGGTATATAATAACAGTTCAAAAGTTTAAGCACATGCCCCGAGGGCAATTCCAAAACAAAAGTCCCTACAGCCAAAACAGCAACTGGAGTTCCGTTTCCGACTCGTAGATCAATCTCCCCTGAAGCCAGCATCCTGCTATTCTGCAGATCCTGCAAATCAGTACATATATGAGCAGCACAACCAGAATCAAAAATCCAATTTTTAAAACTAGAAGTAGTCATATTTATCTCAATAACAAACATACCAGAGGCTAGTGCCTTGCCTGCCTTGATATCCTCCCTGTGTCCCTTGCCCATTCGGCAGTCACGTTTCCAGTGACCCTTCTTGCCGCAGTTGAGGCAGACATCTTGAGACTTGTCCCTTGGCTTCCCAGAAGCTTTTGTCAACTTGCCTTTACCCTTTTTCTTATGTTTCTCTTCCTCACCCCTCCAGTAGCTTTGGGCCCAGCCTTTGGCCTGTGAGAGGTCGATGCATAGTGCGCCTCGCGCTTGCCCCCTTTTTGGAGTTCTTTTTCAGACTCCTTCAAGATGGATAACAGCTCTCCGAGAGAGTCATCCGTGTCCATCAACTTATAGTTGATTATGATTTGTTTCCAAGAATCAGGAAGTGACTGTAAGATCAAATCTACGGTCAGCTCAGCCTCCAAGACTATTCCCATATTGGCCAACTCATCAATATCGGCGATCATTTGAGCCCCTGGGCCTCAACTGATGCGCCTTCAGTCATTCGGGCGCGGAAGAGTTTCTTCAACCAACTCGTACCTCTCCATCCGTTTGTTGGTGCGGTGGAGATCTCTCAGTCTAGCCATCATGTTATAAGGATCCAAGTCCTTATTCTGGCGACGAAAGTGCTGAGTCATCGAAGCTAACATAATAGCCTGAGCAGTGTCACTCAATCGCTGTGAGTTTTCCATAACTCCAGCTCAAGTGGGTCAGTGGGCTTAGGCGGGAGAGGTATCTGTATAGTGTACAGCATCCTCTCAGCCCCAAGGACTATCCTTAGGTTCATTTCCCAATCAGCGAAGTTTGTGCCCTTAAAGACATTGTCACCCATGATGATGTCTCGGACATTTCCCTTGCTTGCCATCTCAACTACGATAGTCCAACTATCTAGTTAACGATAAAATGGGTACAGTCAAACTGTCACAAAAAATAACAATGTATTAGTCCAACTAATTTTAATAAATAGACGAAATAAAATTGAAAGACGCGTAAGGCTAAGTATCTGAACGAAATTGCAAATTCAATACTAGCCTCCCACTATTTTTATCAAGTCTCTAACCCTCTGTTGAGAACTCGGGAAATCCTATTTCCTAGTGGGCTAGGATCCCGTTAAATAACACACAATCTTGACTTTGGCCAACAAATTGTATGCTATTTAACTAGGTAGATCTCAAAGATCAATTGGATCCAATCCAATTCCTAGATCCGGTTAGGTGGACATCCAAGTCCAAAACATATGTATATTTACTTATGCCAATGTATCTAATACATTTTCCTAACCATATCCTCCGAATCATCTAGGCCTTGGCTTTGGCACAACAAACCTAATGATTGATTCCGGTTAAGCGGGACCCATTGACAAGGAAAGTTTCGTAATCAATGTCGTTGGACAAGAAGTGATCTTGACTTTGGCCAACAAATCACAACTTGGACAAGACACCGATGTGGAACAAAACTCTCATGATTCAAGTACATCCTCAATTGACAAAGGTCTTGACTTTGGCCAACAAACCAATGCCAATTTTGGATCTTGAACAAGAATCATTCAATGGAAGGATAATCGCTTAATATAAATTGAGGGATTTTTGCGTAATTGGCAACCAATTTATTATCTTTGTTAGGTCTCATCATCATACACCCTTAAGCATGCTTCTAAAACATCATAAAGTGCGTAAAGTAAATTAATAGTGATATACGGATGGATATATAAAACAACTTGTTCCTAGAACAAATCACTCCCTTTCCTCTCCCGCTAGCATTATTCTACTTCTACCCAATAACATAATACAATAAGAGAAACCTCATTTACATTGAGGGGAATTAGGTGAGAAGAGAATACAAAGAGATAAAAGAGATAAGGCTGGACACGCAGGTCCAATTTATAAATTCTAAATTTACAATAATTTCTAAAATTACCCTTTCCCTTCTAATATCCATCCGATATATACACTATTCATTCATCACATACATATATATTCAATCAAGACATGCTATACAACCAATCAAATCCAATTAATTAGTCTTTGTTTAAGTGATCATCCAATGTTCAAACAATGGTTTGATTTTGCGCGAGTCCAACTCGTTTGAGAATAAGTACATAAGGTACGAATTCACGAATTATATCGAACTACTCGTTAAATCCAATTTAAGTCGTATTCAATACTAATTCAATTTATTTAATTCCAAATTAAATGTTTACACTTTTAATGTGCTTTAAAGACTTAGATTCTAAATCTATCTAATTGGGTCTCCAAGCCCAACTAACATCCAATGTTTGTTTAATTAAAGTCCGATGGGCTTTCAATTGATTTATAAGGCTTGGGCTTTGGTCAATGTGGGTCAAACCCAATTACCAAGCCCAAATAAGGAATCACCCTTAAATGCCATAAAATCAATTTCAAGCCCATAAGGCCCAATTAAACATTAAAGCCCATTAATTAAATTTTAATATTCCAAATTTAAAATTCAATAAATTAAAGTGTAAATCCATGATTAATTCATTAAACCAAATATTTCAAAAACACACAAATTTAATTTATTAATCATCACTTGTTCAAAACATATGTCCAACATTTATTTGAACAAGAATCAAATCCTTTAACATGTCATATTGCATTCGGCCAAGAGGGATTTTTGCAGTTCGATTTGTTTTTCAATCCATTGAATCACTAATCAATTATTCGTATATATTTTTAAGTCATCTAATGAACTTGTACACAAAAATTCCAATTCAGTGCAAGGACCTCCATTTCGGTCAAAGTACAATTTTGGGGAAAAATCATCCAATGCATTTTTCTCAAAATTGATCATGTATGATCATATTTCATACATATAATCATACTTAAGTCATCTAATGAACTTGTGCATGAAAAAATTTCAATCCAGTGGAAGGACCTCCACATTCGGTCAAGCATCAATTTTGGGGAAAAATCATCCAATGCATTTTTCTCAAAATTGATCATGTATACATCATATATCATACATATAATCATACTTAAGTCATCTAATGAACTTGTGCATGAAAAATTCCAAACCAGTGGAAGCACCTCCACATTCGGCCAAAGCAACCATTTTGGGGAAAAATCATCCAATGCATTTTTCTCAAAATTGATCATGTATTACATCATATATCATACATATAAGCATACTTTATCATCAAATTTCACAAGAACATGCTTCAATCAATTTTCCCCAAATAAACCCTAATGTATTTCATGCTTAAACATGGCTCCATGATACCATTGTTGGTTTCTATATTAGTCCCAAAGAAAGTATAAGCCAATGAACACACAAATTTATACATGCAAAGCTTGAAGCATGGCGGAATCATACTTACAAAGCTTGTGACGAAAATTGATGAAGAGAATCCTTGAGTCTTCAAGGTGGAAATTTCGGCCAAGAGCAAGAGGGAGAGAAGCTTCAAGTCTTCTAGTATTCCAAGCTCCAAGGTTGTTTCCCTATCACCTCCTTTGATCCCTCATTGTGCTAGCAAAAATGGAGAAATGAAAAACAATTTTTCTGCCTTGTGAAGCTCACGGCGTGAGCAAGAAGAAGAAGAGGGAGAGGCTTTTGGTTTTTCTTTTCACTTTTTCTTGTTTCAAAAGTGAATGATGATAAGAATAACAATTACCAAAAATATTTGGTAAAAAACCCTTCAAAAACCGTGAAAAGGTTTTCCCTCCCAAAAGCCATTAAATGGCCTCACCAACTTACATTGAGAATAGTGACAATGTATCATCCCATAAAGGTGACTAGATACATCCATCAACTAGTCGTGTCAAGTGATGAGACTTCGCGATGTGATTTGCGGGTCCCCACTCGTTTCAAAATACGAATGTGTCCGCAAACACTTTCGGGCTCGGTTTCGCTAATTCCGAATTAACGAATTTCCGTCGCGACATGAATTAAATAATTACGCCTAGCGAAATTACTATTCACATCGCTAACGAATTAATTCTAAATTAATTCGTTTGCCCGAATTAAAATCCGATTTTAATTCCGCGTCGAAATCTAATTTCGTTTAATATATCGAATATATTATTTTATCGATTAATTCCAAATTAATCGTTCTCTCTCCTAATTAGGCATTTTATCCAAGATAAAGTTTCTCCGTAATTAATCCAAGATTAATAAAGTTCGAATCAAACATCATAGGTGAATCTTCAGGAAGCGACCCAAGAGATCTCCGGATATGTTGGCAGTAAATACGGTCGTTGGATAATCCAAACACGTACGTACCTCGTACTACGTTTTTACCGATTTACAAGACAAGGTTGGCTTCTAGCAAAGCGCCATGCCTACCCAATTCTCCAGAAATATTCTTATTGGAATATTAGATCTTTATCAAGCGTAGTATACCGTAGTATCGCGTACATCGATCCAGTATCGGACGATCACATGTTAGGCCTGGGGCTGGAAATGTGTCTGCCCCGTACGAAACATATATCGGACATCAAACAACTAGTCTCTTTAAATCGGACAATCCTGACCTGGTCATATTGTCCCGACGGTTGCAACCTTTTATAGATAGAGTACTAGTTCTGTATCCTGCGTGATCATCATCTCCATATGTCTGAAGTGATACTTCCATCTTGACATCACATCCAGTACACTACGATTCCCGATAAACCCAGAAGAGGCGTACACAGAACCGGTTAAAGCCCCGAACCACCAAAACCAAAGTTTACCGATTGTCGCAAGTACTAGCGATGCAAGTCTTAGGTTAAGACCATATACACCTACCCTGATGCGGCCTCCCATAGACACGCAGACATACTACCAATGGGATTCCGCGGGGTCTATCCAGAGCGAAGCTGTTTTCCGTACCATCGGTAAAACAAAACCTCATATCGCACTTGCATAAGTATCCAATACTTAAATATATGAGAACTATGCCGTTGTGCCATCACAACTCGCACAAGTGCAATACTAGTCTATTCCGTATTATCGATGTCCGATCTCGATAATACTCCGACTAGGGATATTTAATGATTAAACCTTTTATATTGATACTGTCTCATATCATCTCAATACAGAACTAATCATATGGACTTTTGCCATTAGTATATCAAAGTAAATAATTTTACAAAACGGCAAAAGGCAATTTCATTATCACATAGTTGATTTTGTACAATAATACAATATCATTTACAAAACAGTGACGCTATGGGTCATAATGTCTAACAACTGTAGCACTCGAGATTTCTCGAAATCTCATTATATGCCTTATAAAAAAGAAAAACAATAAAGAAATTATGCCCACTTCTATATAAAATCCATGTTTTTCTTTGAAACCTCAATCACTATTCGTCATCTTCTCATTTTTGCCAGAACGTGAGAAGCTTAAGAAAAGCTTGGATGCAATTGGTATGATCTTAAGTTTCTTTCCCATGCATGCAAAGTGAGTTCTATTTTCTTTCCCTCCCTCTTCTAATTTCAGTTTTGAGCTTGAAATTTAAATCCCAAAATGTCATTCATGAACCCCTAGTTTCTCACTTTTACATCTTGGTTTAAAGGTAGTGAGTAGCAAGTATATTTATGTATCTTATGATCTTATATACATGGATTGGGCATGGTTGTGTTGATTGCCCAAATATTATTCTCCCTTAAGAGGCTGAATGAGTGTCACCTAGTTGATAAGGAAGGGCTATTTTTATTTCAATTGATGTTGGTTGATGTTGGTTCAATTGTTGCATGGATGAAAAAGCATGAATCTAGTTTTGTTAAGTTGGAAAGTTCAAAAGTGGTAAGATAGATCATTGGCCAAATCATGATGTAAGTGTAGGGAATTGAGTTTTATATATGATAAAGTATAATTGAAGTGTGGAAATGCATGATAGAAATGGATGAGTTGAATAAACGATATAGGACAATAAGTGAGGATTTTAGGCATAGAGTGCTTGGCTGCAGTATATTCCAAAAAGCTCTCATTATTTCGACTAATACGTAAATTTTGGACCTCTATTTGCCTCACTGTAAATTTTTACATGAACTAGATACATTAGTGTTCAATATATCCAAAAATCATAATTTTTAGATGATAGATGAATTTATACTGAAATTTACAAATTGGCTGCCTTGCAGTTTCATTAGTTTCTGTCTATTTTGAACAACCTGTATTGATTTACTTATAACTTGTGTTATGGAAGTCAAAATCAAGATCTGTAAAATTTTAGGTAAACTAGACACATAAGGGAGTAACATATTCAAAATTCATAATTTTTAGACTTACCGGATTTTCTGCTGCCCATGTGCCCAGTTTTTTTAGTTTCACAGCCCCTGAATTTCAGTCCATACCTTGATTTTCTGGTATCGGAATTGAGAACCGTAAAAACAGAAATAAACTAGATATATTATGGACCATTTTAGTAAAATTTCAGCTTCATATTCATCCTCAATTAATCACAGTGAATTTTCAAAGTTAGGCATCAAGCAGTGAATTTTCTAGCGATTAGTGAAATATAAGTTTCCACTATCGCATTTGTACAACTCCAAATCTAAGCCCGTAAAACTCATAGATACTATATATATCTCCAATACTCCAGCAGATTAAGCGTCCATGTATTGCATATTCTTTCATGTGATATGAAAGTATTATGAGTTATAAAGAAAGAAAACTAACGTTGTTTTGACTTTAGATCGACGTCAGAACACTCGGAAGTCACCTACATCGCATACCGCATCTGAATTTCCATAGCATTGTGAGTGGATATTTTTCTTTTATCTGGGAGTATTTATTTCATAATTTTATATATGTCTTCAGGTTATGTTTTGCATATCTTGATTTGATTAATCTATACTTGAAATTGTTGATTTCAAGCGAGTTGAAATTATGATTTAGGCCTTTGATAAAGCTTAGTTTCAGATTAATATTTTGATGATGAAAATGATTTCAAAGGTATGATTTTATGATTTTGGAGGCATGGGGGAAAATCCCACCTCAGATGTAACTTGATTCAGATATGGAATTGACAGACATGGTATTGATGGGTATCGGTATTGATACAAGATATAGACGTGTGCACACTGGATACATGACTAGAGATGACAGATGCCTCTAGATCCTGGGTATTGGGCTAGGGGTACTGTGAGTACAATGCCTCTAGACCCTGATTTCAGAGATATGTTGGTGGCACTGATAACACCACTGTTTACTGGTTTAGTGGCTTAGGGGACTGTGCGTACAACACCCCAAGACCATGAGATTATTGTACATAATGATTGATGATATTCTTACAGATGATTTTACATATGTTTTGTGAATGATTTTCACAAAGGTTTTGAAAAGAAAAATCACGACTTATATCTTATGGATTCAGAGATAGGCTTTTGAGACATGATTCTTTAAAGAGAATTGTTTATTAAAGGTGTTCTCAAGAGAACTCACGATTTAGAGAAATCTCATAAAATGTTTCAGAGCAGAAGAGACTATTTCTTGAAATGATTTTGGTTTTAGAACCATGGATTTTTATATAAAGTATTTCAGTTTCGTTTTGAACCGTCCACTCACTAGGTCGTTCAAACGACCTAACCCCCCCACTCCCAGTGTTTTTGTTTTGCAGGATCTCCCAGAGGACAAGTTCGAGATGACATATACTGTTGGTAGTCACTTAGGTGTTGAGTACACCAGATTGAGTACAGAAGTCAGCATAGTCAATGTCAAGTAAATGTTGCATGACATACATTGCATAGTTTCAGTCTTTGAGTGTGTCAAACATCAGATTTGTAATGTAAAGTACATTTAAGTTCATTGTATAGAAACTTGAGATGCATTTCTATGAGTATTATGTTGGGCATTGGACCCTATGCATGAACTTATGTTTGGGATGAATTTGACAATATTGAACAGTTAGATAATTTGAGGCTTAGGGGGATAGTATGGCCTATTCTCTGCCGGTAATATTTTCTGGATTGAGGATGTTACATCCCGGTCCAAAACTGTCCACACTAATAAGACGTTACAAATCTACATACAAACTTATGTACATAGCACAACCAATACTTCCATGTACAATACAGAATCTACATTTTGTACTCATGACATAACTAGAACCTAGGGTGACTGACTGCAACTTGAGTGATCTGGCGCCTCGAGCATAGTATCCAAAACCGAAATGGATGATCAGCCATGTAACTATCCTGCTAAACTAACAAACTATTTTTATGTTAGCTACAAGCTCAGTAAATAACTGTTGGAATATATGCTCTAGAGTTTCATGTAATGTAAATGGAATTATATTCCAGGGGTGTTCATAGGGTCGGGTCAACCCGCGACCCGACCTGACCCGACGTGACCCGACCCGATCCGCGCGGGTCCAAAAAAATTATAAATTTTCTTCCCGACCCGACCCGAGATTTTCGGGTTGGGCAACATGTTTGATACTAAAATCTGACCCAACCCGACCCTATAGTATTTATATTATTTTTCTAACATTTTTATTATATTTTTTAAAAAATTTATTATTATTTTTAAAGTTTTTACTTTTATTTCATTTGTTTATTATTTTTGTTGTATTAAAATTTTATATTTATGATAGTTTTTGAGACATAAAATAACAAATATTTGTATTTCAAAATAAAATAATTCATTAAAAAAATTATTTTTTTCTGACGACTCGACCCGACCCGAACCCGATCGGGTTCCACCTTCACGTAACTCGACCCACGACCCGAACTTCTCGTGACCCGACCCGATCGGGTCTCACAAAATTTCAAAAAACCCGACCCGACCCGTGAACACCCCTATTATATTTTATGAAATGAAAAGATGCATTATTCATTTAGAAAAAGTGTTTGTTTAATATCGCATATTGTAAATTATATTGTTTACCCTAGATTATTGATATGCCTTCAGACGTAGTGTATGAGTGTCATACACAAGAGGATTTAAGTCTGAAGTTAGTAATCTAAAATAGTCAATAGATAACAAACAAAACAGTTATTTTGTTTGCGGTTTGTCTATAACAGCGGTTTATTCTATAATTGTATGGAGATATTGATCCGGGATCGTCCATATAGTGACATGAGAATGAATGCACCTTATATAATGTGATCATATATGATTAGACCTAGATAGAAATGAGTTTCTTATAATATCCGTTAAATAAAGAAACTTATTTCAATCTACTAGATAGTCATATATGGATTGATCTGAATCCTGAGTGTACTACGAACTCTTGCATGGCAGGCTATGCCTTTTGATTTATAAAGGTGAGATTGGTGTAGCAATCCCCGACCAATAGCTACGTACTTTAGGGAAATGATTTGGTGTGTAGCTGTGGACGTTTTACATAGACAGTGAGTGATCGGTGAAATCACACACGTAACGCAAGCGCACGTATCGCTCAAGTAGTATAAAAATATCGATCCCACAAGGACTTAATTTCTACTATTGTTATTAATTATTGATACTATTTATTTACAAGTATCTAATTAAAGGGAAAAAGGAATGATTACTTGATTGATTGGTTGAATGTGGATTTGCTAAATAAATAAATACATACATACATAAAAGAAAATACTAAAGAAAATAAACAAAATACACAAATATCTAGGGTTGTGATTCCACACAATATTATTCTAATGATGAATTGATTCTCTTATATATGTGTAATAAATCAGTTTGCTAACCTGGAACACGAAGATATGCAAAAGCCTCTTCCGATGGTCAGATGTAAACACCCAAAATAACCCAATTAATCATATTACTATGTTAACCAAGTTATCTGAATTCATTAAGTGCAAGTTCCAATTATGGCTACCTCCGCCCGACAGGTATATTCCTAGAAATCTACCTAAGAGACTTTTACCCGAAGGTGAGATCGTGAGCTATTGAATTTAAGGCTGAAACCTAAAATCCCTTTTCCAAGTTCATATTAAGTGTACCACATCAATCTTATTAATGGCCAGCTAACAAGAAACATTAAGCTTAAGATTCAATAAACAAGCCAAAACATCACACATAAAATAAAAAATAAAAAATCAATTGTAAAACTCGTGAATATTGTGCTTCATCACTTCCCTAGAATAAAAATAAAATGTTAGGGTCAGGGGATCTACCTTTAATATTTCAAATGTAGAAATCTCACTTTATTATAATATAGAAATTATCAGTGTTACCCATTTAAGTCAAACTAGCCATAAATGCAGTGTTATTATTTGTCCATAAACCAGCCATATAGGCGGTAATCATTTGTCACCTAAAGACCGACCATATAGGCGGTGTCACATTATGTCAAATAAATAAAACCAGTCATTAAGGCGTATCAATTTTAATTCATATTAAAGGTTTCACCCTTCCCCCAACGGAAATTAACTACTAAACAAAAAAGAAAGTAAAACAAACAAACTATTATTACTAAAAATAAAAATAAAAATACATTACAAAACTACTAAATAAAACACACAAGATACAATCCTTAATTCCTTATTAAGAAGCCAAGGAAAGTATGAAATTTACAAATGAAATGGCTTGGTATTTATAGGTAAAGTTTTGCCTCCACCAATTTCTCCACAAAAGTTTGACAATTTTCATTTTTTTTTTATCTTATTTTTTTTTGAAAATGACTTTAATAATGACACATAACATACTTCCGGGTGTTTTATCAATTTCGATCATGAAAACTTCCGAATTCGAAATTATTCTGAACGTAAAGATTGTAGATCTTTGAGTCTTCTTTAATCAGGAACTTGAATCACCTCAATCCGATATCGGAGTAGAAAGTTATGGTCAAATTATGAAATTACGCAAAACTGAAATTTCCGAAATTGTACTTCGTTAGAACGCCATTTCAATTTTCCAACCTCTAAAATCCAAATGTCAAGTCCAGGTTTTGCCCTTATTTGTTCCATGTCTCGTCCTAATTGATTCCATTAAGTCCTGATTTTATTTTATCTGCAAAATAAACTAAAACACATCAAAACGTTCAGAAAATTCGAGAAACTATACAAAATATTAAGTAAAAGGGGCGGTAAATATTGATATATTTTCAGCTCATAAGGGAGTTCACTCCTTCTTGTGAGAAGTAGAAGAGTTTATTCTTTAATGGTTGATTCGGTACTTGAACGATTAGAGCGCTCAAGTTTTTCTATTAAGAATAGAAAGATTAGCATTCATAATGGTTAAGGAAAAAATAATTAGAGCGGTATAATGGATATTATGACCCAGCTCTAATTATGAGATTCTCGTGAAGGGTCAATCCGTATGTAATGACTATATTGATGGTCACCGACGTAGTTCAGCTTATTTTATCTATCTACGGCAACGAGAATGTAGCTTCGGCTTTTTAATGGAACAACCCGAAGTTAATAATTCGGAATATTTAATTAAGAGTTTAATTAATATTCCGGCATGATTAGAGCTCAGAATCATAGGTCCATTTGGTCCTCGTTCTAACTTGATATATTGTAGCAGATTAAATATAATTGGATAGTCCAATTATATACTCATATATATATATATATAATTAATATGATTAATAATAAATTTTTTGTCACACTTGAAACTATAAATTAATTTTAATATATGGTTTTTATAAAAAATGATTATATGATAATTGTTTATTATAAGTTATTAAATTATATATTATAATTTAATAAAGATATAATTCCATATTTCCAAAAATACGTTTTTGGAAACCTTTGGTTGGTTTTGGATGTTAAACCTTTTAAAAGGTGATAGTATATTTATTTTTGTAATATCTTTTTCCATTAAGGAAATTAAATTTGATCTTACAAATTTTGACAAAAATACTAGGGCTGGCCGATTCTTGCTATAAGGAGGGGAACAATTTTGGTTCTATTTTGGAAATAAAAACCCAAATATATTGATGAGTGGTATTTATATCACTATTTCCCACTCATTAACTTAATATTTTGTATAGTTTCTGAGTTTTGTGAATGTTTTGAAGTATTTTATTTTTATTTTGCAGATAATAAAGTTTGGACAGCACTGGAGGCAATTTGGGGCAAAACCGGACAAAAAAAGCGTCAACAGGGATATTTCATCTTTTGCGCGTCGCGACGCTGGAACACTGCGCGTCGCGACGCCCAGCGTGAGCCGAATCTGCTAACGTGCGCCAGGTCAACGGTCAACAATTTGAGAAGTTTTGACTTTGCTAAAATACGCCGTGCCACGTGTCACCATCACATCCCATCTGCTAACATGCGCCGTGCCACGTGTCATCATCATATGCTGCCGACACTCAGACTTGACACGTGTCGCCTCGTCATCAGCCACATCATCGGTCAACAAGTCAACCTTGCCACGCGTCGTGCCACATCATCGTCCACGTCAGCAGGTCAACCGAGTCAACTTGCCATGTCAGCCTCAGCCAATCACAACTTGACACGTGTCGCCACGTGTCGCAATCCTATTGTGCCGACAAGTGAACAGTCAGCCGCCACGCCACGTCATCGCCACGTCGTCGCCGCGTCAGCATGACGTCATCAATGACGTCATCACAATAATTGAGATTTAGCCGCCTTGACACGTGTCGCGTGAACAGTCAGCCGCCTTGCTACGTGTCAAGCTGTCATCGTGCCACGTCGACAAATCCAGCGTCGCGACGCTGAGATCCTTGGCGTCGCGACTCGCGAACAGTGAAAATTTTTCCTATAAATTCAGCGCGAAATTTCAGATTTCAACACACCTCTCTCTCTCTTGAATTCTCTCTCTAGAGAGAGTTTCTCTCTCTAGAAATTTTATTTTTTATTTTTAGTTTTTTTTATTTTTAGTTTTGTAAATAATTTTAATTACGTTTTGTAATAATAGTAATTTAATTTTTACTTTTTACTTTTTACAGTTTTTACTATTCACCATGTTGAAATAATTTCCTCAGCTAGGGTGAAAGGTAATTCTTCTAATATTGCTATTTAGATTAATCTCCCTTAAAAATAATATATTAACTATTTAAAATATTGACTTAATAAGGGATACCGCTATATTGGTCGGTGGTGGTAATTTAATTTTAATCTGGTTTAAACTTGACTAATCAAGGATACCGCCAGACTGGTCGGTTGGTAAATTTATTTTTGGTTCCGCCTTAATGGCTGATTGGACTTAATTTGACTTAATCAGGATACCGCCAGACTGGTCGGTTGGTAATATTATCACAAGTTTATATATTATTTTATGGGAGATATCTAAATTAGTAGTAGTAAAAGTAATTCCTTTACCTTAGCATTTTATTTTATTGTATTTTACTTTTCAGCATTTTTACTTTATGTCTTTTACTTTTATGTATTTACTAGTCCTAGTTATGTGTTAGTTTTCTGAGGTTGTGATGACTTTTAATATCACCGGTTTATAAGGGATTTTTATTGTTTGGGTAATTTAAAGGTTTATTTATTAAGTCTTAAGCTTAATGCTTCTTGTTGTCTGATCACCAATAAGATTGATATGGTAAATCTAAAATGAACTAGAGATAGGGATTTCAGGTTTCAGCCTTAGACTTAATAGCCCACGATCTTCCTTGAGGATAAACAACCCTTTAATAGATTTCCTTACAGGATAGGAATATACCTGTTGGGCGGGGGTAGCCATAATTGGAACTTAAACTTAATGAATCTAGGTAATTTGGTTGACATAGACATATGGTTCAATTGGATTATACTATGTATTTGTGTCTGACCATCGACAGAGGCTTACACATAATTTAGTGTTCCAGGTTAGTAAACCGATTTATTACACAAACATAAAATAATCACTTCATCTTTTAAATGATATTAGAATGATTCACAATCCTGGATCTTTGTGTCTTTATTTTCTTTAGTATTTTCTTTTATCTTTTTATTTTTCAACCAAATCAATCAAACAATCATTCTCTTCTCCCTTTAATTAGATATTTGTAAATAAATAGATTCAATAATTAATAACAATAGTAGGAATTAAGTCCTCGTGGGATCGATATTTTTAACTACTTGAACGATACGTGCGCTTGCGTTATACGTGTGTGTTTACGCCGATCATATATAAAGAAAATAAGATTTTCTTTTTTCCAATTCTATCTCATTCTAACCCTAGCCACCCTTTGATGTTCTAAGCTTTTTCTCTCAAGAGTTGAAGAAAATCAAGAACAAAAAAACCAAAGAAAAATCTTGTGTGACAATAGTTTAAACTATAAGGAGTTTAGAGATTAATTCGTGAGTATATGCCACACTATATTCTGTTAGTGACAAGACATAGCACGGAAGGATATTCGGTGTCGAAATAAAATCACCATCTTCTCATTCTCTTCATCACCTCACGGAAGTGAGCAGATTTTGCTCACTACTGCCACTTTGTGTTGGGTTTCGGAGTTCAGTTTGTTTTGTTTTAATACAGAAAAATTGGGAAATATTAATGGGTATTTCAGGACTGTTGTGGGGCTATTTTTAACTGCGAAATCAGACCTGAAATATTAGTGTGGCTCACACAAATAACGGCTGACTTGGGCATGAGCTGGGTGCATTTCAGGTCCAAAACAGTCCAGATTTGAGCTGTTATTCGTGGGCTGTTTCAGGGCTAATATTTTGTTAAAAACAAAAGTAAAATTTCAGTGAAGTAGCTGGTCACATTCGGCCAAGTGAAGGGAAGGGAAGAAACAATTCAAGTCTGATCCCGGGTGCCTAAGGCGCTTCCGCTGTGCTAGGAAATCGGTTCTTACAATTGACATCAAGAGCGAGATTGAAAAATATTTTTAACCCTTCTCTTTTTCATTTAAACCATTGTTTTTATTTGTTTATATGAGATATAAATAATTATATGTATGTTTAGATGAGTAGGCGCAAAGTAATATTCATGAGATGAATGTTTAATTGTTGATTCATGTGATGAATGGTTTTTGCATTGATCGTGAATTTTTCCGGCTCTTATTTTTATTTTTATTTTGGTTTTGGGATGTAAGGCCATAAGGCGAATTTTTACAAATATTGTAATTTAATTTTCCTATGTAAATTTTCATTATTTTTAATTTGGAGTACCAAAGTCGCAAAAGGAGCCAACACCACCATGGAGCAATATTTAAAGACCAATGGATGCATTGTGAAATTTTCGTACTAATTAGATTAGAATATGTAAAATAAGAGTCCGGTCAATGTAAATTTTTTTTTGTTATATGTATGTTTAAATTCGAAATGTTTGAATGACATGTCATATAGTTTAGGGTGCCTACTCTTGTATTTTCAAATGCCATAACATATTTTGGATACATGAATATTCTTGACATAAAATATGATTTTATGTAATTTAAAATGGTTAAATTGGAATATGATATGCATGAAAAACAAATTAATTAGATTAATTGGTTTAATGGTTTAAAATTGGAAATTCTAAAATAATGGTTTTAATAAGTGCATCATAAATTACATTGGTATATAGGATAGAAACTTGAATGTAAATTCCATAGTCGATTCTGAATGGACGGTAATATGGTATGCACTCGGGATACAACTCTACCTACCATTAGAATTTATAACGCGCTTAGATTAATTAAATGGTTTAATTAAAATTTTATCCACTTTAGAATTTTAAATTTTAAAGTATACCAATATTTTAAGAGTTAAAATATATTAGGTCACTAAACCTAGTTTAGTTAAGTAAAATAATTAGTAGAGACTAATATATATTAGTGAGTTAAAAATTTTAAGAGTTAAAATTGATAAGATCAGTAATAGTACACTAGTATAAATTTATTGACACTAGTAAATTAAAATATTAGATATTTTAAAATAGAAACCTTATTTTTAAAATAGTGAGTGAGAGATGGATATACGACAATATATCATGCGATCTCAGTTGTTAGACCGAAAACGTGAGATTCAAAAGGCGCCTCGAGACGATTTTGTTTTCATCCCCCTACGGATGGTGACAATTTTGGGTCAATATCAAGTTTGGATTCCGAGAGGATAGGGACTCTAGATGTATCTGGTGAACTAACCTACCCTACGGTGGCACTTCACTATTTACGTCCAAGGGTTCTGAAACAACGGGTCACACTCACAAAGGAATGATTAAATGTTAATCGAAATTCCTTGATCAAATCAAATGGTGGTTGGTTAATATAAGAATAAGAGTTATTCCAATATATATTAATAAATTGAGATTATCTTTCATGCAAATACTTGACCTACCCTACGACTGTACTTATTTGTGGGATGATAAATTTCAGTGGCATAGTAATTCTCTTAGGTTTCTAATTCACTATTCATGGTTCATGCATCATGTTTAATTTTATGCATAAATGTTTGATAATTTTAATATGCGATGAATGAATATTAAATGCATGTTTATTTTATTTTATTTCAGCCATGGTTTCTCCAATAATTTTCATTCTCTCAAACGATAAATTAACATGAGAAAATTATGTCAAATGGAAAAGTAACATGAACGCCATTATGGTATGTGAAGACCTTAAGTATGTCCTGATGGAGGAGTGTCCTCCCGAGCCGGTCAGAAACTCTGGCCAAGCTGTGCGCGATGCCTACCAAAAATGGGTCGCGATTAATGAGAAAGCTTATTGCTACTTGCTCGCAGGGATGTCCGAGGTTCTTGCTGCAAAGTATGGGCTTATGGCTACAACATCTTAGATGATAAAGTCATTGCAGGGCATGTTCGGCCAGCCTTCGGAGCGGCAACGTCATGAGGCTATGGTCTCAGCGATAACCGCTAGAATGAAGGAATGTACATCAGTCTGAGAGCACGTCTTAAGGATGATGACCTACCTCAATACGGCTGAAACCCATGGAGCTCGTATTGACAAGCGATGTCAGGTGACCATGATTATAGAAACTCTTCCGAAGAGCTTATTGCAGTTTAAAAGAAACTATGTTATAAACAAGTTATATTTTACTTTGACTCAGCTGCTCAATGAGCTCACCCATTACGAGTCTGTGCTGATGGATCCTCGTAAGCCCAGTGGAGAGGCAAATGTTGCCGAATCTTCTAAATCTACTAAGAATAAGAAGAAAGGCACTGGGAAGGCTAAGGCAAAGCCTATGAAGAAGAAGAACAAGAAATGCTCCAAGGATGCCAAGTCCAAGGGAAAATGTTTCCATTAAAAAAAAAGGATGGGCATTGGAAAATGAACTGTCATAAATACCTTGCTGAGCTGAAAGAAAAGAAGGCTACAGGAAAATACGATTTATTTGTTATCGAATCTCTATTAGTGGAAGATGATAAGTCTGCATGGATTGTTGATTCTGGAGCCACTAACCATGTTTGTTCTTCTTTGCAGCTACTAGATTCATGGAGGGACCTTGCATAAATTGACTATACCATGAGAGTCGGGAGAGGGGATACCGTTTCAGCAAGAATTGTGGGAGTTTCCAGTTTAAGTTTTTATAATAATACTTATTTAAATTTTAACAATGTGTTGTTTATTTCTAATTTCCCCAGGAATTTGATTCATGTCTCTAAACATTTGGATGATGGTTTTTTGATTTCTTTTAATAGTAATTTGGTTATTATTAGTAGAAATGGATTAACCATATGCATAAGAGACTCAAAAAATAATTTATATGTGTTAATGCTATTAACACATAATTCGCTGCTCAACACTGAAATGTTTAAGGTTGAAAATCCTAAAAAAAGGGCAAAAGATTTCTCATGATGACACATATGTATGACATATTAGACTTAGTCATATTAGCCTTGACCAGATAGATAGGTTGATAAAGAACGAAGCTTTAAACCAATTAAAGCTTGGAATTTTACTAGTCTGCGAATCCTGTCTAAAAGAAAGATGATCAAGAGATCTTTTACTGGAAAAGGTATAATAGTTAATTAACCATTTGAGCTAGTACATTCAGACATTTACGGACCAATGAATGTAAGAGCCCGAGATAGTTATGAATACTTTTTCACATTTATTAATGGTTATTACAAATATGAGTACATTTACCTAATAGAGCACAAGTCAGATACTTTTGGAAAGTTCAAAGACTATCGTGTTGAGGTTGAGAACCAATTAGGTAAGACGATCAAAACTCTATGATCAGATTTTGGAGGATAATACCTTGACAAATATTTCGAGGAATTCTGAGTTGAGCATGATATAGTATCCCAGCTCACAACACATAAAACACCATAACAAAATGGTGTTGCAAAAATGAGAAATCGGACCCTACTAGACATTATAAGATCTATGTTTAGTTATAGTTCACTGCCTAGTTCATTCAAGGGGTATGCATTGCAAACAACAATGTATATTCTTAATGTGGTTCCATCCAAGTCTGTTCCTAAAACTCCCTTAGAGTTATAAGTGGTCGTAAAGCTAGTTTATGGTATTTCCGTATATGGGGGTGTCGAGAACATATGCTAAAGAATAAGACTACTAAGTTGGAGCCATGTTCGCATGTTTCTATTTGTAAGCTATCCTAAAGAGACTATGGATAGATTCTTTTATAGCCTTGAATATAACAAAATGTTTGTGTCGATAAATGTTAAGTTTCTTTAGGAAGACTATATGAGGTAGTTCAAATCTCGAAATAATGTGTTACTCGAGGAGTTACTTACTATTTTGACCATCATACCATCGTAACCAACAATTGACAAACACATAACACCTTCGACATCTGAGCGTCAGATGCAAGTTTGTTAGAAAAATCTGCCACCTAGACGCAGTTGGAGGGTTGTACGATAACCTGACCACTATCTAGAAGTTGGAGAGACACAAGTTGTCGCTTCCAGCGATGGTGTAGATGATCCATTAACCTATCATAGTGCAATTGATGATTCTGATAAAGAGGAATGGCTCAAAGCTATGATGAAGTCTATGTACTCCAACTCAGTCTAGGAACTTATATACCAACCTGATAGGGTAAAACCCATAGGTTGCAAGTGGATCTACAAGAGAAATAAAGGAGCATATGAGAAGGTACAAACCTTCAAGGCTAGGCTAGTGGCCAAGGATTATACCCAAAAAGAGGGAGTTGAATATAAGGAAACTTTCTTGCCAGTAGTCATGCTCAAATCCATCCGTACTTTTTTGTCCATTGCCATATATTATGATAATGAGATTTGGAAAATGGAGATCAAGACTGCATTCTTGAATGTCAATCTTGATGAGTGTATCTATATGGTACAACCAGAGGGGTTCATAGCCTAAGGACAAGAGCAAAAGGTTTGCAAGCTGCAAAGGTCCATTTATGGACTTAAGCAAGTATCTCGATCTTGGAACATAAGATTTGATACCACGATCAAGTCTTATGATTTTGAATTGATGAGCCTTGTGTATACAAGCATGTCATTGACGGAAAAGTGGTTTTTCTTATTTTGTACATCGATGATATTTAACTCATTGGGAATGACGTAAAGATATTATCGAACGTGAAATCCTAACTAGCTAAGTAATTCAAAATGAAAGATTTCAGAGAGGCCATTTATGTACTTAGGATCCAGATTCTTGGAGATCGCAAGAAATGACTGTTAGCTCTGTCTCAGGCATCCTATATCGACAAGATCCTTGTGTAATTTGGGATGCAGAATTCCAAGGAAATTTGCCTTATCGACATGGAATTCATTTTTCAAATGAACAGTCTCCTAAGACATCTTAATGAGTTGAAGAAATGAAAAATATCCCATATGCCTCATCAGTTGGTAGTCTCATGTATGTTATGTTATGCACAAGACCCGATATCTGCTTTGTAGTGGGAGTAGTCAGTAGGTTTTAGTCTAACCAGGATTGGATCATTGGGTGGCTGTGAAATATATTCTCAAGTATCTTAAGAGAAAAAGAAATTATATGCTTGTATATTATGGTAAGGATATGATCCTCAGGGTATATACAGACTCAGATTTTGAGACAGATGTCGATTCTAGGAAATCTACATCTGGATCAGTGTTTACCCTAGGTTGTGGGGCCATTGTGTGGAGGAGCATAAGGAAATCTTGTATTACTGACTCCACCATGGAGGATGCGTATGTAGCAGCTTGCGAAACAGCTAAGGAAGCAGTTTGGCTCTGAAACTTCTTGGGAGATCTAGAAGTTGTTCTAGATATAGATAAATCACTCACACTTTATTTCGATACTAACACAGGATTGGATCATTGGGTGGCTGTGAAACATATTCTCAAGTATCTTAAGAGAACGAGAAATTATATGCTTGTATATTCTGGTGAGGAAATGATCCTCATGGGATATACAGACTCTGATTTTCAGAGAGATTTTGATTTTAGGAAATCAACATCTAGATCAGTGTTTACCCTGGGTTGTGGGGCCATTATGTGGAGGAGCATAAAACAATCTTGTATTACTGACTTCACTATAGAGGATGCATATGTAGCAGCTTGCGAAGCAACTAAGGAAGCAGTTTGGCTCTAGAAGTTGTTCCGGATATGGATAAATCACTCACACTTTATTGCGATAATAGTGGTGCAGTGGCGAATTCCAATTAACCAAGAAGTCATAAGAGGGGAAAGCATATAGAGAGAAAATATCATCTCATCGAGAGATAGTACATAGTGGAGACGTTTTTATCGTGAAGATTGCATCTGCAGAGAACATGGCTAATCCGTTTATAAAAACCTTGTTGGCTAAAGTGTTTGAAGGTCACATAGATGGTCTAGGGTTACGTGACATGTCCCATTTTCTCCAGTGCAAGTGGGAGATTATTGGGATATATGCCCTAGAGCTTTATGTAATGTAAACATAATTATATTTTATGAAATAAATAGATGCATTATTCATTTATCAAAAGTATTTGTTTAATATCGCATATTGTAAATTATCTTGTTTACCCTAGATTACTCATGTGCCTTCAGACTTAGTGTATGAGTGTCATACACATGAGGATTTAAGTATGAAGTTAGTAATCTAAAATAGTCCATAGATAGCAAACAAATCATTTACTTTGTTTACGGTTTATCTATAGCGGCGGTCCATTCTATAATTGTATGGCGACCTTGATCCAAGATATTCTCATGTAGTGACATAAGAATAGAGGCACCTTATATGATTTGATCATATAGGACTAGACCCAGATAGAAATGAGTTTCCTATAATATCTGTTAAATAAAGAAACTCATTTCAATCTACTATATGGTCATATATGGATTTATCTGAATACTAAGTGTACTACGAACTCCTGCATAGTAGACTATGTCCTTTGATTTACAAAGGTGAGGTTGGTGTAGCAATCCCGACCAATAGCTATGTACTTTGGGGACATGGTTTGGTGTGTAGCTGGGGACGTTTTACATAAATAGGGAGTTCACTCCTTCTTGCGAGAAGTAGAAGAGTATATTCCTTAAGTGTTGATTCGATACTTGAACGATTAGAGTGTTCAAGTATTTCTATTATGAATAAAAAGATTAACATCCATAATGGTTACGAATAAGTCGTTTATTAGAAAATCAATGGTACTTAAAGCAAGCATAATTAGAGGGGTATAATGGATATTATGACCCAGCTCTAATTATGAGATACTTGTGAAGGGCCAATCCGTATGTAAGGACTATATCAATGGACACCGACATAGTTCGGTTTATTTTATCTATCTACGACAATTAGAGTGCAACTTCAAGTTTTTAGTTGAATAACCCGAAGTTAATAATTCAGAATATTTAATTAAAAGTTTAATTAATATTCCGGGATTATTGGAGCTCGGAATCGTAGGTCCATTTAGTCCCCGTGCTAGCTCGATATACTGTAGCAGATTAAATATAATTGGATAGTCCAATTATATACTCACACACACACATATATATTATTAATATGATTAATAATAAATTTTGTCACACTTGAAACTATATATTAATTTTAATATATGGTTTTTATAATAAATGATTATATGATAATTATTTATTATAAGTTATTAAATTATAATATTTCAAAAAATAAGTTTTTGGAAACCTTTGGTTGGTTTTGGATGTTACACCTTTTAAAAGGTGATGGTATATTTATTTTTGTAACATCTTTTTCCATTAAGGAAATTAAATTTGATGTTACAAATTTTGACAAAAATACTAGGGCTGGTCGATTCTTGCTATAAGGAGGGAAACAATTTTTGGTTTTATTTTGGAAATAAAAACCCTACGTGTATAAAGAAAATAAGATTTTCTTTTTGTCAATTCTATCTCATTCTAACCCTAGCCACCCTTTGATGTTCTAAGCTTTTTCGCTCAAAGTTGAAGAAAAACAAGAACAATAAAAACCAAAGAAAAATCTTGTGTGACAATAGTTTAAGCTCTAAGGAGTTTAGAAATTAATTTGTGAGTATAGGCCACACTATATTCTGTTAGTGACGAGACATAGCATGGAAGGCTATTTGGTGTCGAAATAAAATCACCATCTTCTTTTTCTCTTCATCACCTCACGGAAGTGAGCAAATTTTGCACTACCACCATTTTGTGTTGGGTTTCGGAGCTCGGTTTGTTTTATTTTAATACATAAAAATTGGGAAATATTAATGGGTCTTTTAGGACTGAAGTTGTGTTATTTTTAACTGAAAAATCAGACCTAAAATACTGGTGTGGATCACGCAAATAGGGGCTGATTTAGGCAGTGAGTTAGGTGCATTTCAGGTCCAAAATAATCCATATTTGAGCCGATGTTCAGGGGTTGTTCGGGGGTTATTCCGAGGCTGAAATTTTGTCAAAAAGTTTAGCAAAATTTCAGTGAAGCAGTTGGTCATAGTTAGTCATATTCGGCCAAGTGAAGGGAAATGCAGAAAAAATTTCAAGTCTGATCCCAAGTGCCTAAGGCGCTTCCGCTGCGCTAGGAAATCGGTTTTTACAATAACCATGCATAATAAAATCATACAAGACAAATATGTTATAATATTTACTAATTAAATATATGTGAACTATCATATAACTACCATTTTCAAAACCGTACACGAACTGTTCTAGTCCTCATTCTACTAATCCTTTAATCTTTCATTCAACCTTTATTAACTATCCATACATAATCAAAACCCTAAAACTTATCTGTTGATGCACATATGCAAAACTATTCCCAATTATCAAGTATTCTCGTACTCTTTCGATCATAAATCGAAACCATATTATATCCAGATATGCCTCTATAATCATAAGAACGTTACTTATATTAACTTTTAGGTCAACCATTTACTAATTTTATACGTCCCATTTTATTGTCCTTATTTATAGTATTTTTAACCCAAAATATCTTCAAGCACTAGGGCTTACACCGATACATATCTAATCATACATATTCAAATCTCTTATGTACATATATACCTGTTTAATTTCAGCAAACTTAGCTTATATTGATTCTTAGTTCTCTCACTTACCCGTCACACAAACCAGAGAATGCTTCCAATGATAACATTTCCATAAACATTTATCCCAATGTATAAAGGTTGTATAACTGGCAATAGAAACATACGTGCCCCTCGAAATGCTCAAGAACACATGACTAAATCATAACCTATATATGAGCTGCCTTATGCACTTCAAGTTGTCAACTAATATCTATGCGCATATATATATATATATATATATATATATATATATATATATATATATATATATATATATATATATATATATATATATATATATATATATATATATATGCATGAACACAATTTCTGATATAGATAAATTTCATACATTACCTCGTCTAAAAAGGGGGACAACAACCACAATCATTCTAACCATCTATTCTTTACAAACATGGGTTCCAAAAAAATATCATATACATCATCAAATGGAGAACATCAACCATTCACTTTAAAAATCATTTTGAAAACTCACTATGACAATCCTTTTGTTGTAAATAGAAAACAAATTCGAAAACTACTTTCCTTATAAATCATTTTCAAGCATCCATAACCAACTCAACCGGATGAAATATAATAAGCGTTCAATATTTGAATCGCTCGATAAGACCATACAATGAATGAAACAAGCTCATGTTGACAGATGGTAGCGGGTTAATCCACTACATTTGGACAAAACCCAAACCAATGCCACAACGAATTCAAAAACCATAAAATCACAAAAATATAGTACAATTGCCGTGATAGAAACATTCCATATCATAGTATAATAACGTCAAATGTATCTTAATCGAAACATAATTCTTTAAAAATATATTTCCAAAACAATATGTATATATCCTAATTAAAGGCAAATATTTTGAAAATGAAAACGGATTTCGAATTCATAACATTCAAAATGGTTCTTTTGGAAACAAAATATTTTTCAAAACACTTATCAATCGTCTAATATTCGAGTCGTGCGCTCTGATCGGACAGGGTATGAACAAGACTATGTCAATATAGTAGTGGGCCATCCATTTTCCGATGGTCAGGACCTCATAACAAGCGCCCTGAAAAAAATATAATCATACATCATAAACTGAGAAAACAAGAATCAAGAGTCAGGACAGAAACATATCGTTAACAAATGTCTTAGTAGAAAAATTACAATAGTTCATAAACATTAAAACATCTACAAGCACAGAGACGGAAACATGTCTTTATCATTTACGAGCAAAACCAATTTATCCAAAATCTTATTTTATTAAAATCAATTTCATGCCATAATATCAAATATTGAAACATCGCAACATACTCAAAGTATGAGAAATGTCAAAAACTAAAATCATTCACAAAAACATAAGACAAAGGTATTCATTCACATTTTAAATACATCATAGAACACGCGCTTATTCATCGTCATACAACAAGAAACCCACAGGTCAGACATATCACACAATACATTCAAAGTTATCAAACGCTATCGAATGACTAGTATATTTGAACAAATTAAATTCATGTCACACACACATCAATGACATACTTTAAACTTGGTGTGTGTATATATATGTGTGTGTGTGTGTACACATATAGATCCATAATAAATGATTATGCGTCGTTAAACCAAACCACCCATACCCGTGGCTTTAGCCAATCCAAACATGTAGTGGTTTGGTTATCTTATCCTATCCGTAAACTTCTACCAAGATGAATACACCTATATACACATACATTTACAATCCATTTGCATATCATACTTCTTAATCGAAACAAAATCAACTCATCTCGACCTTCGTTTCCAGACCACATTATAACTATCTTTGATTTAGCTTGAGCATTCTAAATCTCCATAAACACTTCGCACATCACAATCTTCAAATGATCTCTGATCCTCAAATCACCATCTACATGATCAGATCCCCATAACTATGCCTAAATGCCAAACTCATGACACGAGTCCACTCCCGCATATTACAAAGGGATCACATACACATATACCCATAAAACTTGTCACACAACACCTCAAATTCAATCCTCATTACTACTAACTAATTATCTAGAAAAAAATAATATTATCGCTCACGTTATTCTATGAAGGGTTATATTCGTACCCACGCAAACAATATAACCAGGGCTCTGTGCCTGAAAATACGCATATACAAAAAACTTTTAGATAACTCATGCTCGGCATGTTACAACCTATACAAATTATGACTTATACAATTTGACTCTTATCCCCAAGACCTGGTGACTGGCTGACTGCAACGCTGCTATCCGGCTGTTCTGCAACTCTGAAATCTATAGTTGACCATTCAGGTTGCCAACCTGCAAAACTCAAACACTGTAGTATAGTGAGTCATAAGACTCAGTAAGTAACTATGCTCCTACTTTGAGCATCAAACATAAGCAAGATTTGAGTTCCAATTTATATATTATTTCTGGTATTTCTAAGTGATTCACACATTCTCCAAATTAAACATTCCATTTCTTATATTCTTCTTATGTGAACATCCACACACTCATCTCGTTCTGTGTTCTTGTGTCATGCTGTCTAGCTTGTTCGCTTGAAATCATTGTATACATACAAATATCAACCTTAACATATCATCGTATCATTCGTTCTATCACATATATAACTCCTATCGTCTTTACATTAATCATATATCAATGATTTGAAGTCATGTGTACAAGTCACTTATATATATATATATATATATATATATATATATATATATATATATAACTTTCACTTCGCATTCAAATTCGTTTTAGTTCACAACACACATCAATCATACTCCTTTTGTTCTTTTAACCATTTCCTTTGTTTTTAACCATATAAACTACAACATGTAGTTCCTCTCTAACTTGAATAATTCAATAACCAATGATCATCCAAATTTATCCTTACTTATAACTTTTACCTTTATCTAGCATACTTAACACATTCATGATGTCATATATGTACAATCATGACATATCATATAGTAGTGTTCACATAAATATACATATCATCTTCTTATCTTCTCATCTTTGTTTTACTTCGCTACCTCAAGCTCAAGTGAATTATCAAAGTTATCTTCTTACCATTCTATTTAACATATCATCGATTTATCATATACAATCCATATTATTTATATATACAACAAATATGCATCCCATCATCATATGTATGCACTAATGCTGGCTCGTGCAAGCAATGCTCGTATAGAACCCATTACCTATTTTAGAACAGGTATGGAATGGATTCTATCCGAACGGATCCTATCCAGCACCTCTACCATGCAACATACAATCGTCAATCATATACACACACATAAGTAACAATATCACCGTGCTCAAACATCATATGCATGAATCACACGAACATTAAAAAGCTTTAATTCATATTGACATCTCATAACTTCACTTTGCTTGGAAAGTTTCTTTCTTTTTAAAAAAAAAACTCACAATTCTTTATAATACATTCCATTTAGAAAACATTCTCTAAAAAAAATCCTTTTCGGAAAACTTATGTTTGAAACTCCCTTTCTTTTTCTGTTCTAGAAAACTCTTTTACTAAAAATCTGTTTTCTGAAAACTCATTTCTGAAAATCTTTCTTTTTCTTGTACTTCTCTCTAAATCTGTCTTTCTAAGTTCTTTTCTAAAACTCTTTTCTGAAAACTGAAATCTGAAATCCTTATTCTGAAAACCGAATCTCCGCCCGTAGGCGCATCTCCGCCCGAAGGCGCATGTCCGCCCAAGAATATACCATCTGAGCGCTGAGGATCTAGAGGCATCCCCCCAGTCCTCCACATGTGCACATGTGTCTAAATCCGTCAATTCCAATTAGTGTACAACTGGGATAGGTCAAATCCCAAATCCCGAATCCATATGCAATCCGTCAATTCCAACAATGTACAACTAGGATGGGTCAAATCCCGAATCCCGAATCTATATGAAATCCGTCAATTCCATAATTGTTCATAAAATCTCAATAGGATGAGTTTATACCCCGATCCCGATAAAATCCATTAAAACTTTTGTTTTGAAAACTTTTAAAACTGTTCAAATGCTTTAAACTTTAAAATCAGTTTCAACTGCAATTCAGAAAAGATTACCCAATATGCATGTTCAATGCATTATCCTTTCATTCACTCAATACATGCTTTCATGCTTACTTATACTCTATATGCTACTGCAATCACATATGCACATATATGCATGTGTACATACATATTCATAACTCATACTTATACATATACTCGAGTAAAGTTAATTTATATTTTCTTATATCATACACATACTTATATATATGCTATCATGTACACACATAAATCCATAACATGCAACAGTGTGCCAATTCACACTACCTGCTTCCATTCGTATAGGTTTATGCTTACACCTATATACTATGAAATGTGTCTATTTATCATTCTTACGCACATCATCATACTATTATTTGATCTGATGATCATGGTCAAATCACACATCATCACTCATGTCCACCTATCAATCACATTCCATGGCTCGCATTCAAGTTTGGACATACATTTATAGCACGTACCTGTGTTCCATATTTACCTCACGTTTCTAAGCATTGCCACAATTAACCATACATCATATCTCATACCAGTGCATTCATATTGAAGTTAATTCACACTACGAGGAAATACATTCTCATCATAAGTACATATATTCACAACATATACAAATATGCATATTCATGCTTTATCCAATACATTCACAAACCCACTCAACAAAATGGCATCATTATATATTCTTGCATTCGTAACTCCAATCAAGTTTTACTTTCATAGTCTATTTTTTTTTATTTCCGAGTTTACATTAAATGTCCAATTTCACATGCATTCCTTATCTCGTATTTGCTAAATCTTTGTCTAATCCCAATTTTCATTTCTATTACCAAGTATCATTTCTATAACACGATAAAACATATCTATAATTACGCTTAGGTATAAATTCCCAAATCTCAAATTCTAGGGTTTACTGCCCAAGTCTCAAAATTTTGCATATTACTTTAATTTAACCAATTTCTTTCTATGTGGAGTCTCTAGAACGACCTATCATGTTCATTGTCAATTTCTTATTTCTTATCCCGATTTTCAAACTTATCTTAACTCTAACCCTTCAATATAAAACAACCCAAGGAAATCATCACATAGTGTACTTACCTGGACTCCAACGTTATCCGAGTTTGATACCTTCTATTGTCACCATCAGGTATCCAAAGCATGTACACATCAACTCCACTTCCTTTAATTCACAAGTATATTAAACTCATCAGTGTCAGAATACTCATTCACTTTATCATATCATGCAGTTTATTTTCCCGCAAACATATATCAAACTTGATCAAACCATAAAACACAACTTACTAATTTTTTGCCATGTTTTCCAGCAGTGTTACTACTTGAACAGGTCTCGGTTTCTTCATCATTTCAGGAGAAATTTAATTCCAATTGAAAAACCACTTTACAGGAATTTAGTTAACATCTAAATGAACAAAACTCATACTTACCACTTATCCTAATTCAGCTCCTAATGTCCTCATATTAATTGATTTACAGCTAGCTGCCTGCATGAAAATCTGACAGAACCAGCCCCAATCATCATGCTATAACTTTTCCAATACTCAATATTTCACAAAACCATTTTACAGGAATTTATATAAGACATAAAGAAAAAGGTTTCATGTTTTACACTTTTGCTAATTCCTCTTCCAAAGCCAAGCAAATCACAGTACAAACCAGACCTACTGTTTTAAAAAAAACTGACCAATTTACTACTTTTGCATTTTCCATTCCAATCAAACCAAACAAATTATTTTGTGTTCATATCATCATACAACACTCATTCAATATTAACAAGTCAACAAATCAACAAAATTACCACTCACTTTCATCCTCCTAGTTTCGGCCAAGAGCCTCTCCAAGCTCATCATGTACATTCAATCAATATGAAAGTTATAACCATGCTATACCTCCACCAAACAACAACCTAATCATGCCATAACTTCTATCAAATCTAAAAATCAAAAACCCCCCAAATTCTAGAGTTCAAAGTTTCGAATTTTCGGGGGGAAGAAATCATGTTCAAAACTGAAAATTGCAAGAAGGAAAGGGTGTAAAACACTTACATGCTTCATTTGATGCTTGAACCCATGTATTTTCCATAAACAAAACTTAAGATTGATAAAAAAAAAAATGGGATTGGCATGAGGAGAAGGAGAAGCTACGAATTTTTTGTCTTCAAGAGGGAGAAAGAATGAATAGAACTGGTATTTATACATGTTGCAGATTTTTTTTGGTTGATAAGGAGTGGCTTTGGTAGTGCCAAGTGTCACCATTTCACTTGTTCTCGGATTTGTGCAGTGACAGCCACTTTTCACATATTTTTGACCTATTTCTGGTCTGATTTTGGGAAAATTTTTAACATAAAAGATGTTCGTCTATGTCTTCCCTTCGAAAAAAAATATTACTCGTCAAAATCGGAGTTAAAACAAAGAAGTTATGACTATTTTACTAACAGCTATTCAAAACGGAAAATTAACGGAAAAAACGTCAAAACTTGAGAATTTATCCCGAGTCTCCGGTCGGGATTTCTAAGTCATGAAAATCATTTTCATACCCTAAAATGAATATTAACATGCTTCGCACAGGGCAGGTTACGGATGACCGGGATATTACAGGTTCAGGGCAACAGTTCAAAATCGTGAAGTTAGGTTCAGTCATATACCCGGTTATCAATTGGATTAAGTCCCAGATCTTTATGTCATGTATCCAGATTTGAATTACCACCTTGGATTCCCAACTTATTATTTATGTTGTCGTAATTTAGTACTTTAACATTCTCTTATACTATGTTTCAGTTTAATCATGTATTTCATTTCAAGCTATTTTATTGGCCCTCCAATATTCACTCACCAAGTCTTTTGAAAGACTTGACCCACCCCACTTTCAGTTGTTTTGTAAGCAACAGGTTTAGGCATTGCTTGGAGGAGACATGACCTATCGGCAGTCATTACATACCTCAGACGTCAATTCAAATCGGGCCCAATCGTCAGTGTCAGATTATGTCAAAATAGGCTATAAGGCCACATATATGTATCAAGTATTATATCAGTTGTATATGGATTTTTATGTGTACACAGATTTGAGATATGAAATAGATAAATTTTAAGGTTTATGATGGATATGTGTATTTGATTGCGTGTCATGAGTCAGTCATTTCAATATAGCTAGTAGTGTATATCATGGTTTCGGGTGATGTCTAAGCCTTCTTCTGCCCATCACATGCCTGAAAATACCGGGATGTGACAAAATCAAATAAGACAAATAAATTTTAATAAAGTAAAACTAGATACAGACATTACTTTATGAAAGCAAATAAGACAAACAACTTTTAATAAAGTAAAAGTAAATAGAACTTTTAATAAAACAAAAAACAAAAACAAAAGTAGAAGGAACACGACTTTTATTAAAGCAAAAGCAAATTTTTCTACTTTCATGATAAATAATAAATATGCATAAAAATATATAAGATTTATTAAACAAAGAATATAAATATAAAAAAATAAAAAGAATTAAATTAAAAAGTAAAATAAAATGATAAAATAATTAAATTAAAAGTAAAATAAGGAAATAAATTAATTAAATACAAAGTTAAATAATTTAAGGAAAAAAATAAAAGAGAAAAGTAATTGAATTAAAGTAAAAGGGAAGAGAGAGTGAGTATTATGGGAAAGAAAATTGAAGAGATCGAATGAGGGGGAAATGTGTCTGGATGGAAAGAAATTTTCTTTATAATAGCATAGGGCCAGCACTTTGTGCGGGTTAAACGTATCTCTAACTATAATTTCGTATCATAAAAGAAACATAATATTATTTTAAATATTGATCTTGAAAATATATTAGATCTAATCGATTTTATAATTTAAATGATATAATTTGATTTATTTTCATTATATATATATATATGCTAGGGTTGGTGCTCGAAGTGCAAATCCGGATCGTATTTATGTCCGATTCACGAATACGAACAATTCTTTTTCCATAACATTACTTAATTAATAGCTGCACCTCTTGTTTTTATATACGTATTCAATCTACTTACGATTAGGTTGAAACTAAATCTGATTTAGTGATACATATATATTTGACAAAGGCCCCAGGATTTACAACATAGTGCGCAGTTACAACGTAGTTTGTAACTGACATTAGGAGGTGTCACTATAAGTTGTATATTCTCAAATAAAGTTCCTGGTAAAGATTTACTGACACGGGTCGGTTAGTAAAATCCGCTGAGACCGGTACATATCGTATATCGAGACTTGATCTGATGATTTATCCCAATGAACCATGAGTCTTGGGAGACTCGTATAGACGTGAATGTGTTTATTTGATAAACACTGAACGACTCACCGAAGATTTCCTAATAGATGGTACACCAACGTCAATAGAAATCTTCTCGAGTCGAGTAGCATAATGGTCTTTCGACTTGAGATACCACTGTGGATATATGAGACATCCTTCACACTTTGATGGCAGTCACGTCATCGATCTATTTAGATCAGACCTCCGTCTGCTCGTTGGGTATGGACTGATGCTCATGATATCCTGTGAGTATCAGATAGAATCTGTCAGTCTTGTGTACATGGCATAGGTATCTTGTACGTGATTGCAATCTAGTAAATTCATTGTCGTGGTATACTTCGGAAGCGAGTTCCGAGTGTTATTTAGAGATCGTAAATTTGAAAGTCAACTATATTATACCTTAGGAATTTGACTTTCCGATCTATATCCATGGTATAATATTGATATCCTGTGACGGAGGGATTATACGTATGCAATGTCCTTGACTTGCATAGTTTAGCGAGATTATCTGTGGTCGTCATAATTTACGAGTGGGTGAATTATGGACATGGAATCAGATTATGCGACGGATAAACCTAAACTTAGAGAGTCCCACAATATGAAGTGTACTCGTTGAGTACTTGGACAACGTGTTATGAATAATACAGATTATTCATAATACTTCACCGGATTAAATGAATTAATTCGAATCGTTTAAAGGGTTAAACAAAAAATACATGCATTGTGGGATTTTGGTCAATTAATAATTAATATGTATTTGTATTTGATACAAAATTTGATTTGATATATATTAATTGATTGTCAAATGAGATTTTAACACATGTCATTAATATATGTATTTTGTTATTTAGTGTAAATAAAAATACATATATATATATATATACTAATAATTATATTAATTAATATTTAGATATTTAAATGTTAAATATTTAGATAACTAAATAAAGTCTATATTTCATAATTGTTATGAAATATGTTTAATTATTATTGGTTACTAATAATATTAAACTTTAAGGTTGAAATATTCAATTTGAATTTGTCTACTTTAACTTTATGTTTAATTAGAATAAATAATTCATCTGTAATAATTGTTATTACATATGTTTTATTATCTTTGGTAACAAGTGGCATGTTTATTAAGCTTGAAGAATTCAAATTGAAATTGAATTCTTTAATAATGATTAAATGAAATCTAAATGACAAAATTACCCCCCAAAGTCAACCAACCCTAGTATTTAAAGTGAAAACATTATGTTTTCTCTTGAATAAGACCTCCATGGTTGAAATCTACTTCAAAGAAAGCTCCCAAAAATATTTCATGAGAGAAACTTGAGAGAAAATGATCAAATCCAGAAGAAAACTTAAGGAAATTAGGAGATTTTGAGGTAATCTTTAATATTCTTAAGCTTAGAAAGTTTGTTTCTTATTCTTGAGCATCTAGAATAGTTCTAGAGTTTCTTTCTTTCTTGTATTTTGGGCCTTTTTGATTTAGAGGATGAATTTGGAGGCTAGATACATGTGTGAAGCTAGATTGAATAATATTAGTGTAATATTAGTTCAATTTTATCATTTGATGACTTGTTGCCATTCTAAAGTGTTATGACCACTCTTGTAACTCCTAGAATTGTTATTGAGTTCTTCATTTGTGGTGGCTTTGGTTGGTGTAAATATTAATATGATTAATGTTGATAAAATTGGATTTAGGGCATGAAAAATGATATTTTTGGAACCCATATCAGATATGGAAATTCTGGAATTTTGGTGATAAAAAATATGTTATTTAAATGTATTGGATGTATATTGGGCATTCGGA
Source organism: Zanthoxylum bungeanum (assembly GCA_019454045.1). NCBI lineage: Eukaryota > Viridiplantae > Streptophyta > Magnoliopsida > Sapindales > Rutaceae > Zanthoxylum > Zanthoxylum bungeanum. The sequence goes on along the minus strand of SKCR01049503.1, from coordinate 58,326 downwards.
TTGAAAATATGCGAAAAGGGCGAAAAATGATATTACCGGGTGAGTTTCGAGCTTACCGGGTGTCCGCTGTCCAAACAATGAATTGAGCATTGTTCGGACAGCCTATGAACTTCCCAAGTACTATTAGGGCTGACTTGGGCAGCCCCCGTGTGTATTGGTTGGTCGATTCGGACAAAAATATAGTTTATGCTATTTTGCGGAAAAACGTTTTCGTAAAAGTTTCGTGGTGTTTCTAAATTATTTATGTCGTTATTTGATATCGAATAAATATGTTTAGTCAAAATATGAATGAATTATTCATATGGGATATTGAATAATTTATTCGGTAAGTTAAAAAAAATTTAAAGTTACGATTTCGCCCGAACAGCAATTCTGTCCGCGCCTTTGAGAAAACCCCAACAAAAATTGGTACATAGAGAGTCGGATCCTACATCCATTACATTTTTCATTCTTGATATATGATATTTAATCTAATTTTATTATTTCCACATGCATGTGAAATTAATTTGATTAATTTCGGATTTTTTGACAATAGGAAAATCCCCGTTAAATAAGGCATTAAAGTGACTAGTATTAGGAATACTTGTTTCTTAGTCTGCCTTGTCAGTACAGATGCAAATATTTTCCTGATGTTGTAGCTGTATCGTGCCAAAGCTGTGTAGTTATGGCTTATGGTAGTTCATTTACGCCGATAGAACTTATATGATAAGAGACAAATTCAAGCGAAAGTGGAAATTCTGAACGTGCCAAAGCTGTCAGGACTACATCGGTAACTTGAGTTTGTCACTGACAAGTGAAGCCTTGGTACGCCTTCTGTGAACGTGCCAAAGCTGTCACAATGAGAAACGGTCAGGACCAAAATCAGGAGTCACAGTGAGTGTGATTGACAATGAGTTGTCTACCTGTGAATATACGTAGGCGAGAACGTGCCAAAGCTGTGAGTCAAATATATTCATGGGGTCCACTTCCCATTATGAAATTCTATTTAATTATTGAATTCTTGTTTTCCGGTGGGAATTACAGTATTACATAAAGTAGTGGGAAACATTGCTGAGTTAAAAATCCATAACTAAAGCAGTGTGTAATATTATGAAAATTACCGCTTATGTTTTCCTTATTCTATAATGTAGATAGAGTTAACCTTTTAATCCACTGCATGAATATTATATATATATATATATATATATTTTTTCTAACTTCACTTATGGTTGCAGAATTCTAGAATAGGTTCTAGATTAAGAGTAAGCTTGGATATTGTTAGATTAGTCTAAACCATCGGAAACTGTTGTTTCGATTTTCTTGAAAAATCAAGATGGTTAGTGACTTAGTTACTAAGTCACATTAGGTAATCTAAATAGATATCCGTTTTAGGATTATAATTATGTAGAGAGAATAGTTTCTTTTGCAGTAAGAATTGACGTGAATTAGTTCATGTCTCGAGGTTCTTGACTGGCATTAAGAAAACCCCATTAGGTATTTGTTTATCTGACAATGACTTTTCTTGGCTTTAATGACCTTTAGAGGTAATGTGTCTGACACGGTTTGCTAATCAATTATTTGCAATTGTTGTGAATAATTGAAAGAAAAAAATAAAGCTAAAGAAATGAGATATGTATAGTTGTGTGTAGAGAATATTGATTCTCACAATAAGAAAACTGTAGGTATTGAATACCAGATCTCCCGTCTAGTTATTTAAAATATTGTTTAATGATTATTTTTTATATTTGATATAAGAACTTGCGACTATTGGATAATTACTTGTTCTTTATAAATAATTATTTCATATTTTAATATGACTAGTAATGTCATTGATGAAGAGATAAACATTAAGAAAAATATTCGGTTAAGTAAATAACTTAGAACAATGCTTTATGAGATTTTATCACTTACGCATTATATGTTTATTTTGTATGGTAAATGATGGTTTGATACGAGATCACACCACATATCCTTATCCATTTAATGAATATTGTATTCGGGAATGTGATTAAATCTCATTTAACCAATGATTGTCATTGGAGAATAAGATTTATTAAACTGATACATTAGTGTATGTAGTTTAATGAATTATAAATTATTTTGTATAGTTTTCTTTACTTCGTAACTTAGTTAATGAGTTTTCATGACTTAGTTACGTGTTTATAAAAGAACACATATTGAACGTCTTGAATGGTTCGTGAATTTTCAATATGTTTCTGATGAAACGCGAATAGAATATTTTGACTGGTTCAAAGATATTCAATCTGAAGTTTTGAAAACTGTATCTTTAAAATTCATCGTGAGTCTTTGAATTATTCAAAGATGTTTGATATGACCAAACATATGAATTTATGGCAAATAGTTCTATGGTTATTCAATGAATATGATTCTCACTCAATATTATTCTTCTATGATTCCATCATGATGGAATTAATCAGTGAGAGAAATCGAATCTTATATCGTTTGATTCGTTTGATATTCAATGTTACCGAAATAGTTTCAATACACTTGGGGATATGCTCCAGTAACACTAATTCATCCTTTTAATTAAGGTTCCATTAGTTTCTACAGTTACGTACATGATATGTATAGGTAGAAAATTTGAATCTTGAAAAGTTTGAGACTTGAATCTTTCTTTTGTATAATGGTTATATAATTGAAAAGTGCTTGTGCCGCAGAGGTACAAGGAAAAGTTTATCATTTATTCTATTTAATAGATTATTGTATTATATTTGATAGAATATCTTTTCTACGATCCCGAGTAATGAAATTGTTTTATTACTTGGTGTGTAACATCAGATGTTAACGATTGTTGAAAAGACTTAACCCATTGAAGTCAAATGTTAGAGTGATAAACTATAAATGGAACTACATAATCAATAAGATGAAAAGACCCTTAGACATCTTCCATATAAGCCGATAGGATGTCAGAATCATTTGTGAAGTATTTGATACTAAATGATTTTATTGTTTTCTTATCGAAGAAAATTATCCTATAACTTATAGTAGGAGCGAGATTTGATATCGATTCCGGAAGTTAGCATTAAACCATAGATCTAAGGTTGTTCAAAGCTTACTACGATCAAGTTTGGAACTTGATTAAGCTTTTGTTATGAATCGTTCATAGAATGTGCAAATGGGTTCCACAGCAAAAGCAAAGTGAGCTTATTTAAAGGTTTGACCTTTATAGTATGACAGTGAGAAATGTTATACTCAACAATTTATTATAGATTCTGAGGAAATTTTTCTCTAGTCACACTAATTGAACAATTAAAGATCTATTGGTTAATGTTGATATTAAACTATGTATTTTAGTTAGGAATGCAAAGTGGCGTTCCTGAATGGTTTCTTCGGATAAAAGATCCATTGTGATTTCTTTGTTTGAAGAGGTCATTCTAGAATGGCCCTGGAGTTTGTATTCTGCTAAATCACAGTTTAATATACTAGCTTATAGAGCCTATTGTAGACTCAGTTGAGCTTTCCAGAAATATGTGTTCTCTAATTTTGATATCAGTCAGATTGTCTGATTTTATCAAAGCATAGAGAATACAAATGTGATAGTAGGGTTAGTATGAGCGTACATATTTCTTTCTAGTGTTGTATATCCTAACGACATTATCATTATTAATGTAATAATGAGATGTTTGTAAGGTAAAAAGTTTACCTAAGTCTTTTTTTCTACATGATAGCAATGGGAGTGGTCTCTGTTATATTCGATATAAGGTTTTATATATGATATAAAACTAAGAGACTTGTGAGATACTCACATTAGTCGTGCAATAGATATGATCTAATAAAGGACACGACAAGACTATCTTTATGATAGTTAGTATAACTGTTTGACAGTTAGTGTGTCTCTTGTATATAGTATTCATCTTTCGTAATGGATGTTTCATTTGTCTAAAGAGAATTTGATTAGAATGTCTAGTCAATCTTATGCATCATAGGATGATGGCATAATGAATACTATATTATGTGCGATTAAAGAAATCAATTTAATCGTAATTGTTACTAGTTCTTTTGATATGTTGTAGACCATAGGATGTGTCTTAAAATATATTCTTTGTTATCTTTGAGATATTAAGAACGAGTTTCTTATTCATGGAGAATAAAGTCAGCAACCATTAGGGTCAGATCAATTTTGAGTCTAATTATAACGTTAGACAGTCTAGGTCATATAGAGTCAGAAAAGATGCAGTGGGAGTTTCACGGAAGATTCTACTATGTTATTGGAATTAATTGTAACTTATGAAGTATTGACTTATGAAGTTGCATAGTGACCGTATAGATTAGAAGTTTTGATATTAGTGTTGTGCTTGCGGTTGTCTCATAATATTTGGATTTAATCCCTAAATACATAGACAATTCAGTAGCTGTAACATAATATTGATGTATAACTTAGATTATACAAAATATGAATGATGCGAGCTAAAGGAAACGTTTGGGTTTGTTGGACAAACTCAATACGATAAAGCGGATCTACTTATTGTTGCCTACCTCTTGAGTGCTAGGTGAGCTATTGAGGGTCATGCGTATGTGATACATATTGAGATGTGTATATGATACCGTGGATTGGCACTAGAGCAAGTGGGAGAAATTTTTAGGGTTGGAGCTCGGAGTGTAAATCCTAATCGTATTTAAGTCCGATTCATGAATACGAACAATTCCTTTTTCCATAATATTACTTACTTAATGGTTGCACCTCTTGTTTTTATATACGTATTCGATCTAATTACGATTAGATTGAAACTAAATCTGATTTAGTGATACATATATATTAGACAAAGACCTCATGATTTATAACGTAGTGTACATTTACAATGTAGTTTGTAGCTGACATTGGGAGTCGTCACTATAAGTTTTATATTCTCAAACAAAGTTTCTGGTCAAGATTTACTAACACGGGTCGGTTAGTAAAATCAGATGAGACTGGTACATGTCGTATATCGAGACTTGATCCGATGGTTTATCCCAATTAACCATGAGTCTTGGAAGACTCGTATAGACGTGTAGATGTTTATTTGATAAATACAGAACAACTCACCGAAGATTTCCTAATAGACGGTACACCAACTGTGGATATATGAGACATCCTCCACACTTTGATGACAGTCATGTCACCGATCTATTTAGATCAGACCTCTGCCTGGTCGTTGGGTCTGGACCGATGCTCATGATCTCCTGTGAGTATCAGATAGAATCCGTCAGTCCTGTGCACAGGGCATAAGTATCTTGTACGTGTTTTCGATCTAGTAAATCCATGGATGTGATATACTTCGGAAGTGAGTTCCGAGTGTTATTTAGAGATCATAAATTTGAAAGTCGACTATATTATACCTTAGAGATTTGACATTCCTATCTATATCCTCGGTATAATATTGATATCTTGTGACATAGGGATTATACGTATGCAACAGCCTCGACTTGCATAGTTTAGCGAGATTATACGTGATCGTCATAATTTACGAGTGGGTGAATTATGGACACGAAATCGGATTCCGTGACGGATAAACCTAAACTTAGAGAGTCACAATATGAAGTGTACTCGTTGAGCACTTGGACAACGCGTTATGAATAATACAGATTATTCATAATACTTCACCGGATTAAATGAGTTAATTCGAATCGTTTAAAGAGTTAAACGAAAAATACATGCATTATGGAATTTTGGTCAATTAATAATTAATATGTATTTGTATTTGATATAAAATTTGATTTGATATATATTAATTGATTGTCAAATGAGATTTTGACACATATCATTAATATATGTATTTTGTTATTTAGTGTAAATAAAAATACATATATATACTAATAATTATATTAATTAATTATTTAGATATTTAAATGTTAAATATTTAGATAATTAAATAATATATATATTTCATAATTGTTATGAAATATGTTTAATTATTATTGGTTACTAATAATATTAAACTTTAATGTTGAAGTATTCAATTTGAATTTATCTACTTTAACTTTATGTTTAATTAGAATAAATAATTCATCTGTAATAATTGTTATTACATATGTTTTATTATCTTTGGTAACAAGTGGCATGTTTATTAAGCTTGAAGAATTCAAATTGAAATTGAATTCTTTAATAATGATTAAATGAAATCTAGATGACAAAATTACCCCCAAAGTCAACCAACCCTAGTATTTAAAGTGAAAAAATTATGTTGAGAGAAAGTGATCAAATCCAGAAGAAAACTTAAGGAAATTAGGAGATTTTGAGGTAATCTTTAATATTCTTAAGCTTAGAAAGTTTGTTTCTTATTCTTGAGCATCTAGAATAGTTCTAGAGTTTCTTTCTTTCTTGTATTTTGGGGCTTTTTGATTTAGAGGATGAATTTGGAGGCTAGATGCATGTGTGAAGTTAAATTGAATAATATTAGTGTAATATTAGTTCAATTTTATCATTTGATGACTTGTTGCCATTCTAGAGTGTTATGACCACTCTTGTAACTCCTAGAATTGTTATTGAGTTCTTCATTTGTGGTGGCTTTGGTTGGTGTAAATTTTAATATGATTAATGTTGATAAAATTGGATTTAGGGCATGAAAAATGATATTTTGGAACCCATATCAGATCTGGAAATTCTGGAATTTTGGTGATGAAAAATATGTTATTTAAATGTATTGGATGTGTATTGGGCATTGGAATAATTGCCGGAAATTTTTTCGGATTGAAAAATGCGAAAACGGTGTTACCGGGTGAGTTTCGGGCTTACCGGGTGTCCGCTGTCCAAACAGTGAATTGATCACTGTTCGGGCAGTCTATGAACTGACCAAGTACTATTGGGGTTGACCTGGGCAGCCCCCATGTGTATTGGTTGGTCGGTTCAGACAAAAATGCGTTTTATGCTATTTTACGGAAAAATATTTTCGTAAAAATTTCATGTTTTTCTAAATTATTAATGTCGTTATTTGATATCGAATAAATATATTTAGGTGAAATATGAATGACTTATTCATATGGATATTGAATAATTTATTTGGTAAGTTAAAATTTTTTTAAAGTTATAATTTCGCCCGAACAACGCTTCCGCCCGCGCCTTTGAGAAAAACCCCAACAATATATATATATATATATACTGTTCGTTTGTCAATGTCTCGCGCAGGGGAAGTGTGTCTAACCCATGGATATCAAGCATGTATGTATTTTAAATAATTTAATTGAATAACCCATGGATATCAAGCGTGGATGTATTTTAAATAATTTAATGGAATATTATATTCATTACGAGTGCATAGGAAAAAACTGAGGCTGAATCGGAGTCTGGAAACTAAAAAACGGAGAGAAACTAAATTTCAGCGCGAGTCACATGCGCGCACGCGCTAGCACACCTTTTTTTTCAATTCAATTCTTGTTTTCAATTGTTTCCATCATCTCTCTTTCCAGAGAGCGGATGGAAATAAGATATTATACCATAATTTCTTTTCGATCTTCCCTAAACACTTCCAAACATCTAAAATTAATTTTTAACATCAACACATGTTAAAGAATAAAATCATGTTTTCCAAAATATCAAATATTTTTCCAAAAATATAAATTTATTTTAAATACACATATGCATAAATTTTGAATCCAAATTACAAATCAAAATAAAATCCATAATGAAATGACTCATGAACAATTCTAGGTCACTCAAAGGTGATCAAGTGATTCTACAATGGTAGCCATAGCTCCAAGCTATCAATTAGAGTTCCAAACTTTAATTTTAAGTTCATGTCTAATATGAACATTTTTTACCCAATCACAAGCATATTATGTTTATCCTTCCAAAACATATATACATAATTTATTAACCTAATTTCAACATCAAGCTATGTTATTGATGAGTGTGGTTTATACCCACTTATTATGGTATTCTTAGCTTATTATTTTGTTATATTTCAAGATATTAATTGTCAATTATAGTTTATTTTCTATTTTTATTTGTAGGAACATTAATACATGGATCCTGAGAAAATTACACGTATTTTGGGGATCATACGGGAGCATAGGACACAAGACGGGAGCAGCATGGGAGAAATTTCATAAGGCGCCACAGCGCCATGTAACCCAGCCAATTTCCTGAGAAAGAGGCGCCATGGCGCAACAAATTCCAAATGATTATGGCGCATTGGCGCCACAATTATCTATTTCCAAATTCCAAATGCGCCAAGGCGCTATCAATGTAACTTAACATGGCGCCATGGCGCCTGTTGAAGAAGTAAAGTTGGCGCCATGGCGCCAATAACATGATAATGCCATATATTTTTCCTGAGGCCAAGGCGCCCTGGCGCCAATTATTTGGGGTTTGCGAAGGAAAACCGACGTATTCCAGGAATTGGTTTTAGGGTTTTTAAGATCCCTAATGATACCTAATGACTCCCAGCCTCCATTATAAATATAACAGTTCGTCCAGAATTAAAGGGGAGGCTAATACACAGCACAAAACACATAAACACATATTTTTAGAGATCCAAGGAGAGGATTGAAGAGCGACAAGAGGAGACAAAGGCTGTGACATCCGGGGAGGAAGAGATTCAATTCGGGTTTTATCTTCTTGTTTCTTTCTTAGAACTCTAATGATTTCCATTAGATTCATGATTTGTTTATTATTTTTTTTATCTTTTGTCATGAACTAACTCCTTAATTCTGGAGAATGATGTAATCTATGTTTGAACCTTATAATTGTTTGCTAATTTTGTTATGAAGTTTTATTGATTTATTTATATTCTTTTCAGTTTAATGCTTCTTGATTGTTGGCCACAATTGAAGATGATGAATGTTTAGAATCTATCACCCGAGAGAGGGGATTTTGAATAGATCTAGAGAATATGACCTAGGATTTTATAGAGTTCGAGAGAATCTGTGGTCCTTTGAAGTCATTAACATAGAATCACAAAGCGTAATGAGTTGTTAACTATTGGATTTTTATAGAGATATTGAAGTCTGTAGTTGATGATATTTTCACTCGGCACTCTAGAGATGGAGTGGATATTTTAGGAGTCTTGACTTATAAAAAAAATAACTGAACATAGATTAATTGGCATGACAAATACGTAGGTGACAGCTATGTGAAATCAGGATCCATAATCTCTATCGTATTAGTTCCTCCTATATAATTGTTTTTATATTTATTTATTATAAATCTTTATTGTTTGTTTTCTAAATAAAGTTAGGATTATCAATTGTAGTACTTAGTGCGAGTTAACACAATCCCTGTGGGTTCGACACTCTTTCACTGATTTATACTAAAACTTGACACCGTACACTTGCGGTACGATATAAAAATATCACAACAAGTTTTTGGCGCCGTTGCCGGGGATTGTTTGTTTAATTCACATTAATACTACTACCAAGTAATCTTAGCTTTAATTTAGATTTTTATCTTTTATTTTTAGTTATATTTATTTTATTTTGTTTTTTATATTGTTTATTGATTTTTTTTTCTTTTTCTTTTGGTGCTTCAGTGAATGCGAAAGTCCACAAGTCTCGACTCGCTCCTGTTTGATCCTGAAATAGAAAGAACTACGAGGAGACTAAGAAAAGAAAGAAAAATTTGAAAAAGAATTAATGGCAGCTGAAAACATAGAGAACAACCCACGTCATATGGCAATCAGAGATCACTTCAAACCGGTCATTGATGATATCTATTCTGGGATTGCCCATCAACCAATCAACGCCAACAATTTTGAGTTAAAACCTGCATTGATCAACATGGTACAAAGGAATCAGTTTGGGGGTTCAGCTATAGAAGACCCCAACTTGCACTTAAGGATGTTCCTGGAGATCGCAGATATCATAAAGATAAATGGCGTGAGTAAAGAGGCTATCAGGCTACGCTTATTCTCATTCTCTTTACGGGATAAAGCGTGGGATTGGCTTCAATCAATACAGACGGGGAGTATCATGACATGGCAAGATATGGCCATAAAATTTCTTGAGAGATTCTTTCCACCAGCTAAATCAGCTCAACTGAGGGCAGAAATTAGTATATTTAAGCAGTTGGAAATTGAGACTTTATATGAAGCATGAGAGCACTTTAAGGATCTATACGGAGATGCCCACAACATGATTATGCAGATTGGGTCCAGATTCAGTTGTTCTATAATGGGCTGAATGGTTCGAATAGGACTGTGGTTGATGCAGCAGCTGTGGGAGCTCTATTTAAGAAATCAGCTGAGGACGCCTACAATCTATTAGAAGAAATGGCCATTAACCACTATCAATGGCCAAGTGAACGCGCTACGGTGACCAAAGTGGCTCGAATATATGAAGTGGACCCTCTTGTAGCACTTACAGCTCAGATTTCCACCTTATCTACTCAAGTAGCAGCCCTGAAAAATCCAAGAGTATCATCCATTGAATCAGTGGCGGCTACAAACATGCAGTTATTGGAAGGAAATCCGAACTTTGAGCAAGTCCAATATGTGAATAATCGGAACTTCAACAGCTATAGAATAAATCATGTGCCTAACCGTTATCATCCAAATCTGTCATATGCTAACACAGAGAATACCTTGCAGCCTTCTTCTGGTTTTGACTATCAAAAAGCTGAGCAGAAATCTTCCTTAGAAGATTTCGTGAGCACATTCGTTGTTAACACTTCAGCGAGATTTGAGAAGAATGAGTCAAGGCTGAATAATATTGAGACACACATGGAAAATATGGAGGCCACAATGAAGTCCTTAGAAACACAAATTGGGCAGATTGCATCATCTATAACCAAGCAGCAGTAGGGGTATTTGGATAAAACGGCCACAGTTACCAAACTATCTTTTTCATGTCAAAGTCGCCCGTGGATACAAAAGAAGAAGCTACCATGACCACCATTTGGGTGGTTGCGTCTGGCTGAAGACGTTAAACTTAGCGCTAGCGGGGAGGCAACCCTTGCATTTATTTTATTATTATTTTCTTTATTTTTATTTTTTATTTTATTGTGTGATATTTGTTTATTTATTCGTTTTGCATGCTATTTATGCAGGTAGCACGAAACACACAACGCCCGCGCAACCAAATTCTAACTAGCAAGAGTCTGATTAACTCCATGCACGGTAGTGTTGTTCCTTACTCTTGTTTCTTGATATTTATCTTACATTGAGGACAATGCAAATTTTAAGTTTGGGGGTGTGTGCATGTTGTTTACTTGCTATGTAGTTGTTTAAATTTATGAAAAAAAAACTAAATTTGTTTTAGTCTTTGATAGTAAAGCATAAATCATGTGATAATATTGTCTGTTTATGGGTGAAATTTTAAAAACGATAAGTGCCCGATTTACTTTTATCTGATGCCTTGAATAACTGATCTATGTTAGACTCGTAAGCACTTAAAAATAGGTTTTTAGCAGTAAAACTTAAGTAGTTGACAAGGTGACTAGTTGAAGAAATTGCATGTCGATGAATGACCGTTTGCTTAGATATCTATCTTGATTTGCTAGTGTTATGAAGTATGGTATAGCTAAAAAGAAAAATGTCTCTAAAGAAAGAAAATAAACCACCTATAACCGATAAGCGTGAAGCTACCCATGGGCGAGTATTAGGACCACCATGAGGAGAAATGCTACCTTAAAGGGTTGGTGAGTTAAAAAAAAAATGAGTGCAAAAATGAGAAAAGAAAAAGAGACAAGAAAAGAAAAGAAAAATCATACCATACTGAGCACGAAATAAAGCAATTACATAACATAATTGAGATATCTAGGTTGGTTTGACCCATCGATTCTAATTTTTAAACGAAATCATTGAGTTGGCCTACTTAGGAGTCCAGCTGTGACCGAACCTTTAAACACACACACACCATGAGTCAAGCTTAGATAATATATTCAAGAATTTGGATTCGAGTTGCAATTGCGTACTTTGAAGGTTCTTTAATTTCATTTATAAGCTTTCTTTGAGGAAAATTTTATGTGCAACTATCGGGACTATCTTTTGTTATTTTCTATATTTTTTGCATGATTGTGTGTAAATGACGTTTGTGGGTATCGTCGCTGTAAACCCTCACGAGACTATAACTCGTCCACTAGGGCCGCCTAGGGGTTTAAAGGCTTGTTGCATACGCTAAATGCAATCGTGATCCCTACGAAAGTGGCTTAGTTAATTTAGTAATTTTTAATTGTTTATTTGAATTTAGTTTTTATTTTATCTTTTGCTCGGGACTAGCAAAACCTTAAGTTTGGGGGTGTTTGATGAGTGTGATTTATACCCACTTATTATGGTATTCTTAGCTTATTATTTTGTTATATTTCAAGATATTAATTGTCAATTATAGTTTATTTTCTATTTTTATTTGTAAGAACATTAATACATGGATCCTGAGAAAATTACACATACTTTGGGGACCATACGGGAGCATAGGACACAAGACGGGAGCAGCATGGGAGAAATTTCATAAGGCGCCACATTGCCATGTAACCCAGCCAATTTCCCGAGAAAGAGGCGCCATGGCGCAACAAATTCCAAATGATTATGGCGCCTTGGCGCCACAATTATCTATTTCCAAATTCCAAAGGCGCCAAGGCGACATCAATGTAACTTAACATGGCGCCATGGCGCCTGTTGAAGAAGTAAAGTTGGCGCCATGGCGCCAATAACATGATAATGCCATATATTTTTCCTGAGGCCAAGGCGCCCTGGCACCAATTATTTGGGGTTTGCGAAGGAAAATCGACGTGTTCCAGAAATTGGTTTTAGGGTTCTTAAGATCCTTAATGATACCCAATGACTCACAGCCTCCATTATAAATATAACAGTTCGTCCAGAATTAAAGGGGAGGCTAATACACAGCACAAAACACAGAAACACATATTTTTAGAGATCCAAGGAGAGGATTGAAGAGCGACAAGAGGAGACAAAGATTGTGACATCCGATGAGGAAGAGATTCAATTCGGGTTTTATCTTATTGTTTCTTTCTTAGAACTCTAATGATTTCCATTAGATTCATGATTTGTTTATTATTGTTTTTATCTTTTGTCATGAACTAACTCCTTAATTCTGGAGAATGATGTAATCTATGCTTGAACCTTATAATTGTTTGCTAATTTTGTTATGAAGTTTTATTGATTTATTTATATTCTTTTGAGTTTAATTCTTCTTGATTGTTGGCCACAATTGAAGATGATGAATGTTTAGAATCTATCACTCGAGAGATGGGATTTTGAATAAATCTAGAGAATATGACCTAGGATTTTATAGAGTTCGAGAGAATCTGTGATCCTTTGAAGTCGTTAACATAGAATCACAAAGCGTAATGAGTTGTTAACTACTGGATTTTTATAAAGATATTGAAGTCTGTAGTTGATGATATTTTCACTCGGCACTCGAGAGAGGGAGTGGATATTTTAGGAGTCTTGACTTATAAACAATATAACTAAACATAGATTAATTGGCATGACAAATACGTAGGTGACAGCTAGGTGAAATCAGGATCCATAATCTCTATCGTATTAGTTCCTCCTATATAATTGTTTTTATATTTATTTATTATAAATCTTTATTATTTGTTTTCTAAATAAAGTTAGGATTATCAATTGTAGTACTTAGTTGTAACATCCCCGATCTGGGAGATGTTACTGGCAGGGGATAGCTGTACTAACCCCATAAGCCTCTGTCTTTCTGACTGTATCATAAACTATTCTGATGCAATGTTATGCATATAAACCTTAACTCAATCAATATAAAATATTTTTATTACTTATAAATGCATACTCATAAATGCTTCTTTTTACAATACTTTAATAGACACTTATAATGACTACCACAACACTAATGCATACAAATATTTTGACTTTGAACTGGACTCTTATGCTATGTGACTTAATGCTGGTGGACTCCATCACTGGTGACTGCATCAGTATCCATCCTCCCGAGCTTGTCCTCCTGGATTTCCTACAAAATAATAAAGACTAGAGGGGGTGTTAGATCGTCATACGATCTAAGTGAGTGAACAAAAATTGAAAACTGAAGTAAAAGTCTGTTGACTTTAAAATGACATTTTCAAATATCTTTTATGAAAACTTTGTTCTAAAAACTTCATCTTTCTGAAAACCGTCTTTAAAACTCTGGCTTTAAGAATCTGTTTTCTGAAAACTATTTACTAAAAATATGGATTCTGAAATTCTGAAAACTGTATCCTGAAAATCTGAAATTCGAAAACTGAAAACTTTTCTGAAGACTGTATCTCTGTCTGAAAACCTGAACGTATAAGGGCGTTACGTATCGTCGTCCCCCCATACGCCTAACTGGAGCCAACAATGCAAATCCATGACTTTGGGGCGTTACGTATCGCCGTCCCCCAAAGCATGCCACTACTGTCTCAGAAACTGGTGGTCTTGGGGCGTTACGTATCGCCGTCCCCCAAACCACAAACTGGAGCTGGGGGTGCGGATCTATGCTACCACCAAAGGTCAAACTGGGGTCTAGGGGCGTTACGTATCGCCGTCCCCCTAGCCCATCTGGAGGATATGAGAGCGTCCCCTCAGTCCTCAACATGTGCACATGCTCTCTGTATCCGTCAATTCCATCTGTGTCTGAAGTTACATACTGGGGTGAGGTTTTACCTCATGACCCGAAAACATAAAAATATACTTTAAATCTTAAAATTATAAACACTATTTTCTGAAAATCATTTTCTTTCTCAAAACACAAAAATATATAACAATAACTGAAAGCAAAAGCTTCTAACGCCCTAAAGCGTAAAATGTAAGTCTGATATGAAAATATGAAATGGAAATCAAGTAAAAGGGAAAGTGTCCACTCACAGTATACGGCTGAGATGAGTCCCTTCACGGGGTGGAAGGCCGCTGAGAATCTTAAGGCCGGTCTAAATATATGAATAAGAATAAATTTGTTAGCTACTACAACGAGAATATTCCTATAGATAAGAATAAACGTGAAATGCTTGAATTATCACCCCCGTTGTGTTTCTAACACGTTTAAGCACCCTATAGAGTTTTTACGAGGTTCGTTTCGTGGTTACGCAAATCATTTTACGCGTCTACAACTTCTACATCAAAACAGAAAAGTTACTGACAGTGACCTGAATTTGAAAATTCGGTATAAATAGAGGGGATCAGTTCTGGAGCTGAATTGTTTATAGAATACTCCTCTATGAGTCTACTTTATGCCATTTTTTACGGATCTCGATTTGGACTCCTAGAACTCAACATATAAGGCACTTTCCGCACCTTACGCAGCAGAGAACTGGACCAGTTCGCCACTGCTCTAACTCCAACTTCTGAAATTTTATGCAATTTCATTTTAAGTCTAAAAATTCTGATTTTTGAGTATGTGATTGTCTTATGTGTTAACGGTTCATAAAACGGACGTTCGAAACCCCAGTTACAGCCGCTAGAATACGTACCATCTGGGTGGATCGATTTGCGGCAAAACGTCGCTATAACTTCAAAATTTTTCCTAAACAAACTTCTTTCACTCCAAACCCATTTCTTTCATTTTCCAACACCTAAATACATGCCATTAAGTGTTCTTTTAACCTAAATAAATATTTTAAGTTATTGGGGTATTTCCACAAACACTTTATAAGTAACAATCCATTTTCCTACAAACTCAATTTATTCAATCTCTACTCATCTAAAACCACCATATCATCATCATCAACCACTCATTTATACATCAAATTGTCATTACTAAATAATTCTCCAAACATTCCAAATTCAATTATTCAACATCACAATACATTTCTTTACTTCCATGCTAACACTTCCAAGCTACAAATCAACCTTTCATACACCATTTTACATTCTATTTCATCAACTAGAATTTATCTTTTACTCACTTTATCAACTCTACCCATTTTCACCCAAATTAAACAAATGAGGTCCACCATCTTATTTATTGACTAAAAACACAAGGAATCACATAATCATCATTATACTCATGTTCTTTAACATTACATAATTACCAAATCATTAAACACACCATTTAAAGAAAAATGGGTCATGGGTTTTTACCTTTCTTTTCTTGCTTAATCCTTGTTCATCCTCCAAATCCCTCATGCTCAACTTGCTTGATCATTTCTCTTCTTCTTCTTTCTTCTTCTTCTTCTTCCTCTTCTTTCTTTCTTCTTTCTCTTCTCTTCTTTCCGTTTCTCCTTTCCTTTCTCTCCATTTTCGTTTTTTTTTTAATTCCTTCGTAAATGGTGAATAGTTGTCCTTTATATAGTGGACCTAATTGATACAAAGAAGGGTGTAGAAATATCTAGAGAAATGGAGAAGTTTGGTGTTTTTGTCATTTGGGTCCGAAATCACTATTCATCCAGATTTTAACTAGTGTTTTTGACCTAGGTCTGCTCCGAATTTTGAAAAATATTTAACGCGGAAGTTGTAGGTCTCGGTCTAAGATTTCCGAAGATATAAAATTCATAAAATTATGAGTTCATATGAAAAAGTTATGCCCAAAATACTATATATAGTACAAAAGAGGCATACAGTACAGTTTCTTCTTGGGACCTCGAGAAATCAAATTTACCGATCGTTCCCAAAGTCTTTTCATCACTATATTTGAATCCCAACATGATTTATTTTACGTTCATTTGTCCCGTACGTAATAATATCGTCATAGGTAGTAGTAATATCTACCGGTCGTTACAAATTCTCCCCCCCCTTAATTAGGATTCGTCCTCGAATCCTCTTGGCGTCTAATTTGTGGTTTTATTATCTTTACGAATTTCCAAAGATGCTACTACACTTATCTCTTCGTCTTTAACCGCTGCTAACTACTAGAGCTTCCTTTTTCTCTTATTAAGTCTTTATTATGTAATACTTCTGCTGAGTACTTTTGACTACTGTCCTTTTGTTCTTTATCTGAATCTCATACTCCTTGTCTTTAAGATTCCTTCCTTATAGATTTTCACTCATGTCCCATGATTCCTTAACTTGAGTAGATTCTTAATATCCAGTACTTTGGCTTTTCACCGGGGTTTCTAATACTTTATATCTATAGTTGATGTCCCTCTATTCTTTTGTCTAACTTGTCCTTAACATTAGCTCTCACTATTCAACTATCAACTCTTTAGATTCCTTTACAATCCTCAGTAGTCTTTAAACTTTTCTTCTTCAACAACTGCTTGCATTAATCTATTTCGTCGTCCTTGTACTATAATACAATCCTACCAAACCACCCATAACCCGCGGTTAAACCATCCCAAACCCGTAGTGGTTTGGTCTCTTTAAACTAGGGTTGAGTACCTTACGCAATTCCTCGTTAACTCTTTCTTAGTATTCTTTTCATCATTTCTTTTATTTTGCTATTCTTGGTCTATATCTTACTTTTCTTACTGGTATCAATCGTCTTGTTGATTTACCTTTCTGTTTCATTTTCTATCTGCACTTACTATAGGTCATATCTTCTTTCTTTACTTTGAAGGACATCGGATTTCATATGTTCGTAATTATCTTTAATATTAACATTTACCTTCTTATCATATACTTAGTTACTATTTCCCCTCTTGTTACTTTATCTAGTGGTTTCCTTTTTCATCTATTATTCGGATTATCTTTTCTTCTCTTGTACTTGCTCTTGGAGTATCTCAAAATTGCGCTTCTGTTCTATTTGTTATTGATATCATTCGAGGGTTGGGAGGGTGGGAGCTAATCTCAAACTCTCGGTGCCTTGATGATACATGTTCTTCCTTTGGATGCTACTGTAATCCTTTTGCTATCCTCTTTATGGGACTCATTTTGCTATGATAGCTCTTTCCTCATTCTAGTCCTTCACCTTTTATTCACTTATTTTTTTAAGAATTGTTTCTACTTGTCTACTACAAGCATCTTTTACTTAATCCTTGACTTATATACTATTCTTCTCCTACAATCCTTACTTTTTCACTCTTATGAGGTCCTCACTATTTTCCATAGATGATTTCCTATAATCTTTGTTCCTCTAATCTCCCTGATTCCTTGAAGGTTCCTTCATAATCTTAGTTTCTCGACTCCTTATTCCTTTGTTCCCTTGAAAATTTTCTTTACTTCGACCCCCAAGATCATCTTTATTTAAATCTTTGGTCCATTCATTTCATTCTTCCTTAAATCCTTGTGCTACTCAATACCACAAGTTATTTCGTGATTTGCCTAAACTTATCATTACTCTCCTTCACTAGCTCTTTTCCTTACTAAACTTTAGGGTTTCATAACTATTATCTATTCTTTATACTATCATTTCCTTATTATGTTATCTTGTGCTCAAAATTTACTAATTTCCTTGTCACCCATCATAATTCCTATACCATTGGAAATTTCTGTTTCCTTACTATATTCTTTACTAGTTAAGACTAACTGTGAGTCATTTTTCTATTTGTTTCTTAAATTTTAACCTTCTGTTCTTGCTATAAACCTTGATTTGACCACTTTGTCCTATCGTCTATACTGATACTCTTATTACTTCCTTAGATACTTTCAATCTTATAAGCTTATTCTTATACCTATTCTTATGTTTTCCTACGAATATTTACTGGCGCAGCTTATCTGTGGTTTCTACAATATCTGACATTTCTTGTGATCCTTTGTTGGACCAGTAATTCTTACTCTGACTTCCTTAATCTTTAAACTGTCTTAGGTTTTTCTTTCTTTATACTCCCAAACTTCTTTGATCTTTCTCCTAGGTGAATATTCTTGCCAAAGTCCTCTTTATCTCTTAAATAGAATCCTATTGGGTTACCCTCACGGTCGTCTATACTAATAGGAGCTGTTCACATGTCAATAATCCTTTTCTTTATGCCTCGGAAAGTTTCTTTATCCTTGTTCTAATACTTTATGTCCTAATTCATACTTCCATAGATTCCTTCATTTCTTATCTTTTTCTATTTCCCTATCTCTTTCTATTTCTGTAGGATACTCCTACTTCCCAAATCCTTATTCTCCACCCTTGTTATAGGTTTCTACTATGGCACTCTATTTTACACCTTATACGATTGCTTTGTCACTTCTAACTCTCTTTGTCCTCACGGGTTTATCCTTGTATATTCTCATGGATTTCTACTTGACTTTAGACTGATCTATCTTCCAAATTCCTGGGTGAACTCTTGTCAGATCTCAGATGATTATCTATGCCTATAAGGTAGACTCTATCAGGGGTAACTCCTTTATCTGGAGTCATTGAAGAATTTACAGACTTGATAATCTAAGGCTTCATCTCTATCAGATTGCTAAGGGTAAGGTAACAAATCGTTCTTGCTCTGTATTTAAGGATCTGGGTCGGAGTTTAGGTTTCGGGAGTTGTTTAAATCATCTTTTTATATCTAGGTTCGTTAAGGTTCTCAATATTATTATGGGTTTCTTAATTCTGTTGTCTCTCCGGTTATTTTTCGTCACTCGGGGAAATTTATTCTCTATAAGAAGGTTTCGAAGGCTGTGAAATTCTTTTGAAACGATTTTCCTGGGTAGGGAGGAGTCTTACTTTTACTGGACAACTCTAATACTTGCTGGGGTTTTGTCTATTCTCTAACTACTATAGATTTCCTATACTGATTTGTTTCTATATTCTTTTCTTCTTTACCCATGATAATTGACCAATCTTATACCTTTTCCTTAATTCTCTTCTAGCTTTTCTTTTCCCCTTCTCTTTCCTAGGTAGACATCTTTAAGCTTTTCTATTTTACTTTGCCTCTACACATCTTTGTCTCTAATGGATTCAATCTTCTGTATATCTTTCCTTTAGGCTTTCTCTTTTGCTCCCTCGGATATCTCTCTCTGGGACCTACTATCTGGTTTCTTAACTTATATCGAATTTCGAGAAGTAATCTAAGATAATCCTTAGCTAGAATGAGGAATAATTCAAATGGCTGGGAAACATTTACTAACATGTTTGTGAAGCTTTGAGGACGTACTCGAGGATCGGATACTGGAGAGGTAGTGCCTCATATATGGGTATCCCGGACATACTGTGTATACAAGACCCCAACACTCTGCCCACTGCAGTCACTGACTCCCTAGACCATGCTCTGATACCATCTTTGTAACATCCCCGATCTGGGAGATGTTACCGGCAGGGGATAGCTGTACTAACCCCATAAGCCTCTGACTTTCTGACTGTATCATAAACTATTCTGATGCAATGTCATGCATATAAACCTTAACTCAATCAATATAAAATACTTTTATTACTTATAAATGCATACTCATAAATGCTTCTTTTTACAATACTTTAATAGACATTTATAATGACTACCACAACACTAATGCATACAAATATTTTGACTTTGAACTGGACTCTTAAGCTATGTGACTTAATGCTGGTGGACTCCATCCCTGGTGACTGCACAGTATCCATCCTCCCGAGCTTGCCCTTCTGGATTTCCTACAAAATAATAAAGACTGGAGGGGGGTTAGATCGTCATACGATCTAAGTGAGTGAACAAAAATTGAAAACTGAAGTAAAAGTCTGTTGACTTTAAAATAACATTTTCAAATATCTTTTATGAAAAATTTGTTCTAAAAACTTCATCTTTCTGAAAACTGTCATTAAAACTCTGGCTTTAAGAATCTGTTTTCTTAAAACTATTTACTAAAAATCTGGATTCTGAAACTCTGAAAACTGTATCCTGAAAATCTGAAATTCGAAAACTGAAAACTTTTCTGAAGACTGTATCTCTGTCTGAAAACCTGAACGTATGAGGGCGTTACGTATCGCCGTCCCCCCATACGCCTAACTGGAGCCAGCAATGCAAATCCATGACTTTGGGGCGTTACGTATCGCCGTCCCCCAAAGCATGCCACTACTGTCTCAGAAACTGGTGGTCTTGGGGCGTTACGTATCGTCGTCCCCCAAGCCACAAACTGGAGCTGGGGGTGCGGATCTATGCTACCACCCAAGGTCAAAATGGGGTCTAGGGGCGTTACGTATCGCCGTCCCCTAGCCCATCTGGAGGATCTGAGAGCGTCCCCTCAGTCCTCAACATGTGCACATGCTCTCTGTATCCGTCAATTCCAATTGTGTCTGAAGTTACATACTGGGGTGAGGTTTTACCTCATGCCCCGAAAACATAAAAATATACTTTAAATCTTAAAATTATAAACACTGTTTTCTGAAAATCATTTTCTTTCTCAAAACACAAAAATATATAACAATAACTGAAAGCAAAAGCTTCTAACGCCCTAAAGCGTAAAATGTAAGTCTGATATGAAAATATGAAATGGAAATCAAGTAAAAGGGAAAGTGTCCACTCACAGTATACGGCTGAGATGAGTCCCTTCACGGGGTGGAAGGCCGCTGAGAATCTTAAGGTCGGTCTAAATATATGAATAAGAATAAATTTGTTAGCTACTACAACGAGAATATTCCTATAGATAAGAATAAACGTGAAATGCTTGAATTATCACCCCCGTTGTGTTTCTAACACATTTAAGCACCCTATAGAGTTTTTACGAGGTTCGTTTCGTGGTTACGCAAATCATTTTACGCGTCTACAACTTCTACATCAAAACAGAAAAGTTACTGACAGTGACCTGACTTTGAAAATTCGGTATAAATAGAGGGGATCAGTTCTGGAGCTGAATTTTTTATAGAATACTCCTCTATGAGTCTACTTTATGCCATTTTTTACGGATCTCGATTTGGACTCCTAGAACTCAACATATAAGGCACTTTCCGCACCTTACGCAGCAGAGAACTGGACCAGTTCGCCACTGCTCTAACTCCAACTTCTGAAATTTTCTGCAATTTCATTTTAAGTCTAAAAATTCTGATTTTTGAGTATGTGATTTTATTATGTGTCTAGTTTACCTAAAAATTAACGGTTCATAAAACGGACGTTCAAAACCCCAGTTACAGCCGCTAGAATACGTACCATCTGGGTGGATCGATTTGCGGCAAAACGTCGCTATAACTTCAAAATTTTTCCTAAACAAACTTCTTTCACTCCAAACCCATTTCTTTCATTTTCCAACACCTAAATACATGCCATTAAGTGTTCTTTTAACCTAAATAAATATTTTAAATTATTGGGGTATTTCCACAAACACTTTATAAGTAACAATCCATTTTCCTACAAACTCAATTTATTCAATCTCTACTCATCTAAAACCACCATATCATCATCATCAACCACTCATTTATACATCAAATTTTCTTTACTAAATAATTCTCCAAACATTCCGAATTCAATTATTCAACATCACAATACATTTCTTTACTTCCATGCTAACACTTCCAAGCTACAAATCAACCTTTCATACACCATTTTACATTCTATTTCATCAACTAGAATTTATCTTTTACTCACTTTATCAACTCTACCCATTTTCACCCAAATTAAACAAATGAGGTCCAACATATTATTTATTGACTAAAAACACAAGGAATCACATAATCATCATTATACTCATGTTCTTTAACATTACATAATTACCAAATCATTAAACACACCATTTAAAGAAAAATGGGTCATGGGTTTTTACCTTTCTTTTCTTGCTTAATCCTTGTTCATCCTCCAAATCCCTCATGCTCAACTTGCTTGATCATTTCTCTTCTTCTTCTTCTTCTTCTTCTTCTTCCTCTTCTTCTTCTTCTTTCTCTTCTCTTCTTTCGGTTTCTCCTTTCTTTTCTCTCCATTTTCGTTTTTTTTTAATTCCTTCGTAAATGGTGAATAGTTGTCGTTTATATAGTGGACCTAGTTGATACAAAGAAGGGTGTAGAAATATCTAGAGAAATGGAGAAGTTTGGTGTTTTTGTCATTTGGGTCCGAAATCACTATTCATTCAGATTTTAACTCGCGTTTTTGACCTAGGTCTGGTCCGAATTTTGAAAAATGTTTAACGCGAAAGTTGTAGGTCTCGGTCTAAGATTTCCGAAAATATAAAATTCATAAAATTATGAGTTCATATGAAAAAGTTATGCCCAAAATACTATATATAGTACAAAAGGGGCATACGATACAGTTTCTTCTCGGGACCTCGAGAAATTTACCGATCATTCCCAAAGTCTTTTCATAACTGTATTTAAATCCCAGCATGATTTATTTTATGTTCCTTTGTCCCGTACGTAATAATATCGTCATATGTAGTAGTAATATCTATCGGTCGTTACATTATTGCGAGTTAACACAATCCATGTGGGTTCGACACTCTTTCACTGATTTATACTAAAACTTGACACCGTACACTTGCGGTACGATATAAAAATATCACAACAGTTATTATGTATTCAATACATAATACATCACTATATGTTTCACTAATGATAACTCACTAATGAAAAACGTAATTTTAGTGAAGATCAAAATTACCTAGTAAGCTTGATTCCAAGATTCAATCTTCTTCTCCTTGTTGAAATGTTGTAGAAAACTTCCAAAGCTAGCAAGCTTGACTCCAAGATCCAATCTTGATTCCAATGCTAGCAAGCTTGATTCCAATATCCAATCCCGATTTCTCTTTGTTGAAATGTTGTAGAGAACTTTCAAAACTTCTCTAAACACTTCTTTTACTTAGGCTAATATTTCTAAATCTTGTTTGTTTTAGCTTTCACAAACTTAACTTTCTTAAGCTCAAACTTAATTAAAAACTTGTTCAAGCTTGTATTTTATAGCAAAACTTATGCAATTTTTAATTAATAAAAATTCTAATCAACTTTTAGGTGGGCTTAATCTAATTTATGCAAATATGTTTAATTATGTGTGACTAATCATCATTGTCTACCATTTTGATTTAATTCAATTAAATCAAGACAAAGTTTAATTAATGGATTGGTTAAATGTATACCACTTTGATTTAATCTAATTAAATCATTAAATCAACAAAATACACATATTATTACATATTTGTAATTATCAAAATATCCTCAAATTGTAGAGATATTTATGAAATTTCAATAAAGCCCTTGTGTGATTTTGAATTAATCCAATTAATCTAATTGGGTTAAAGTAAATAATTAACATTATCTAATAATACTTATTAAATGATAATTATAATATCAAATAATATTTATTATCAAATATTATCGGCTACCCAAATGCTCAACGAGTACACTTCATATGGTGGGACTCTCTAAGTCCAAACACGTTCGTCATATAAGCCTAGCTTATATGTACGCAATTCGGCCACCTTCGAATTCGCGAAGAACACAAACGATCTTTCTGAACTGCACAAGTCGAGGGCATCACATATGTTTAACAATCCCTCTGTCGTATGCTATCCGAGTTGTGCTTAGGAAACATAGATTACACCGTCCAGTTTTTGAGACGCACATCTCATGTCGACATGTCCACGATTCCTTACAACTAATCAGAACATCATTTCTGATATATGCGATCCACCTTATGTGATCGGCTTTGGCCAAAGTCTTAAAAATCGTGACTTACTCACATGGATACCTAAATCCCTTATGGTACACATACGGGCCTACAGATCCTATCTTGATATACACTTGATTAATTAGTGCATCGGTCCACACCCAACGAACATCTAGCGGTCAGACCATGAAATGTCTATGACATATATGGCATCAAAGTGTGGAGGATCACACACAAAATCAATGCTATCATATAGTCAAAGAATCACATATGCTACTCGACTTGAGGAGATTCCTATTACCGGTGGTGTGTACTTCCAACTATTAGGAATCATCTGTGAGTCATTCAGTATTCGTTCCAACGAATACCCACATGTCTATATGAGTTTCCCTTGCTCATGGTACATCTGGTTAAATATTTGGAACTCCAATTCCAATATACGACATGTGCTAGTCTTCTAGGTTATATGAATTTGACCGTATTCTGAAACCAACGACTATGAATATTTACTTTAAGAATAATTTATAATAGTAATATTATCCCAATGTCGGACCACCCAGTGTCCGATATTACTATATCATTCTAAGGTCGATGTCATTCTCGGCATATTTTTATATCAATCTAATATGCATAATGACATTAACTACCATTAAAAGAGTTGAAATGAAAATATAGTTATTTTATTAATAAATAATAAAATATAATGTACAATATATTATTCAGATTGACGCTCCAAGCACTAACTCCAACAGAACTAATAATCAAAGTCTGCATGCTGAAGCATAATAAATAATAAAAAATTCATAAAAAATTATAGAAATAATTTAAAGGTCAGATTAACTTTGTAAAAACTAATACTCAGAGTTTATATCCTGAAGCATAACAAATAATATAAAGATCATGAAAAAAATTTATAGAAATAATTTAATGTAAAATAACAAACAACAATCAATAATAGATCCGAAATAAAAAATGGTTAGATTTTGTAAAGGGCTATTTAGTTTTCTTATTTTAATAAGAAATTATTTTTTATATTGTAATAGGTCACTTATTTTAATAATATATTATTTTAATTTTAAAATTTAATGATAAAAAATTAATTACAGATTTATTTTAATTATTTAATTTAATAATAAATATGAGACATTGTTTTGATATTGTAATAGATTTCTTATTTTAATAATTTCTTATTTTAATTTTATAATTTAATAATAAAAAATTAATTATAAATTAGGTGTCACATACGTTTTTTATTTTAAATTTTAATTAGAGATTATAATATATTTTTTTATTATAATAGTTTATCAATTTAATTTTTTAATTTAAAAATACTAAATTACAATATTAATTAATTAAACTAATATGTTTCTTATTTTAAGAGGAGATTGTGTTATTATATTATAATATGTTTCTTATTTTAATTTTATAATTTAATAATAAAAAATTATCATTTTAATTTTGTAATTGAATAATAAATATGAGACTCTATTTTTATATTATAATAGGTTTCTTATTCTAATAATTTATTATTTTAATTTAATAAATTAATAAAAAAATTAATTATAGTGATTAGGTGCCATATTTTTTTTTAATGTTTTCTTATTTTAATATGTTTTTTTTATTTTAACTGTTTATCATTTTAATTTTAAAAAATAATAAATTACTACATTAATTAATTAAAATAATAGGTTTCTTCTTTTATTAGGAGATTATATTTATATTGTAATAGGTTTCTTATTTTAATAATTTATTATTTTAATTTTATAATTTAATATAAAAAATTATGGATATTTTCATTTTATAATTAATTAAAAAAAATTTTAAAAATTAGATACCACATGGCGCGGTGAGAAAGTTTTCAAATATTTAACTTATATATATTTATATTTATTTATATTTATATGTCCATATTATCTATGATATTATTAAAAAACTTATTAAATAATATAATATGTTTTCTTCCTATAATATATTTCTAATAAATTATAATATATATTTTATTATAATATATATTTTATTTAATAGATTTATTAATTTAATTTTATAATTTAATATTATTTCTTATTTTAATAGGATATTATAATATATTTTCTTATTATAATAAGGTTCTTATTTTTAGATTTATTAATTTAATTTTAATTATTTAATAGTGAGTCGCGCATGTGACGCGATGGGGAGACTTAAAAATATTTAACTTTTATATATACAAGCACAAGCCCCGTATTTTGTGAGAGTTGAACATATATTTTAGTGATTGATCTTGTAACTGCTCCAGATCTTGTCGATCTTATAGTCTAAATGAGATAATTGATTTACATACACGTAATATTTATGTTTCATTCGTTTATCTCTCAATTCTTAAATAATATTTCTAATTCACTGTTCAAAAGCTAATAGTCAAGTTTGCATCATGAAGCACATTAAATAATAAAAAAATCATGTAATAAAAAACTTATACAAATAATTCAAAATAAAATAATAAATAATAATAGATCTGAAATCCAAAAAATTGGTTAGGTTTTGTGGACGGTTACTATTTAGGTTTCTTATTTTAATAGAGAATTGTATTTTTATATTATAATAGGTTTTTTATTTTAATAATTTGTTATTTTAATTATATAATTTAAAAAAAAAAAACATTAATTTTTGAGATTAGGTGCTAGGAAATGTTCAGGAAATGCATGAGAAATCAAGTAATTGACATGATTTTGAGGATCAAAATGAAGAAGAAAAGTGAGAGTGAGAGACCTGTCGAAGATAGAGAGAAAATGAGGGAAAAAAACTAAAAAGACCTATTTATAATGGGCAAAAAATCCAGATTTTTATGTCAAAAAAATCATTATTGTGTTCGAATGTCCGTCAAATGCAACTCAAACGCTAACCCTCTGAAAGGTTACATTTAAATGACCTGACAAACGTGGTTCGAACGAAAACTCTCTGGAAAATTTTGTTCGAACAAATAGAAAAACGCGTCACAAATGCAAATATTGGTTTGCGTGTGAATGCTCATACAAACGCAACTCAAATGTGAACATACTGAAATTGCAAATTTAAGGTAAAATAAGGCCTAAATGCCCTTGACTCAAACCCTAGTCTCGATCAACATGCATACACGCTACGTGAGCTATAAGCATCACATACATACTTACATGATGACTATGATCTACATGCTGAACACATGTGGTGTTATATAATTATAGAGGTTAATTGTAAAGATTAAGTGCCACATATATTTTTTTATGAGAGATTATAATATATTTTCTTATTATAATAGATTTATTTATTTTAATTTTATAATAAAAATTAAAATATTAATTAATTAAATTAATAGGTTTCTTACTTTAATAGTGGATTACGTTTTCATATTATAATAGGTTTCTTATATTAATAATTTATTATTTTAATAATAAAAAATAATTAAGAGATATTTTAAGTTTATAATTTAATAATATAAAATTAATTGTAGATAATTTAATAATATTTTTATTTTAATAGGATAATATAATATGTTTTCATGTTATAATAGAATTCTTATAAAATTATAATATGTAATTTTATTATAATATGATTTTTATTTAACATAATTATCTGTTTAAATTTATACCTTTAATATGAAACCGCCACGTGGCGTGATGAGAAGGTTAAAAAATATTATTTAAACATCTATATATATATATATCTATATATTCATAATATCCCAACATTCTTGTTATAAATAATCAAATGATTATTTTATATTTTATTATATTTAACCTTGTTATAAATAATTAACATCTTTACATTATTATAACTTCATTATTTTCATTAAAATTATAAAAAAGTATATAAATGAAATTATGAAACATGGAAATCAAAAAAATCGGGATTTGAGATGAAAAATTATCTCGAATTCTATCCCAATTTTTATTAGGGAAGAAAAGTCATTCTGAATCCTAACATAAATTTTTAATCAGGGTGATTTTACGACATAAGATCCCATCAGGATTTTGAATTTTCTACTATATTTACCTATCATATATTTCCAATAAAATTTTAATTATAATTTTATAGGAAATAATTATTTAAAGAAAAATATTTTTTTTAGTGTCAATTTATAGATCTATTAATAAATCGTATTAAAAATTTTTATTTGTTTATATTATTTAGTATAAATTAAATATGAAGCATTTAAAATGGAATTTGACATAATTAAAAAAAATATTAAGATAATTAAATAAAATACTTTTCTATAACAATATTACATTTTGTAATAATATTTAATCAAGAAGATAAATACGAATTTAATTTACAGATTAAAGAATTACTAAGTTTAAATCTTATGAGACATAATAAAAGTCCACATAGCAGTCTTGTCTTTATGGTCAGAAATCATTCTGAAATAAAAAGAGAAAAAGCCAGAATGGTTATAAACCATAAAGAATTAAATAAAGCTATACAATTTGATGGGTATTTCATATCTAACAAAAATGTATTAATAAACCTTGCCAACGGAAAGTAATATTGGGGGAGAATCACATTTTCCTTTTTTAAAAATAATTACTAAAATAGGCTTTTATTTAAAAACAAAATTAGAAAATAATCTTTTCAATTTAGCCCAACCTAAAAATTTAAAACTCATATTTGGTTGTATAGGTGTAAAATAACTAAAAGATATAAGATTGTTGGCGCAATTTTCAGCGCGCAATGAAAGAGAAACGTGTAAGGTTCAAACCTCATGAGACAAAATCCTAGCAAATGGTGTTTGATTAAGTGAATAAGCCTCCAAGGGGAACAAGCACACAAATTACAGTCCTAAGGACTATGAAACTAAGAAATGAAAAATAAAAATATGTTCGTTTGAGTCTTCATTTGATCGGGGCTTCTTCTTTGCATGAGTGAGCCTTTTATAGTGAAATATTGCAAACTGCTTGGACGGTTTTAACTTGTAACTTCTCTACAATCGCTAGATCGTGATAACCGCTAGATCATGTCGTCAATTTTTTAGTTATGCGCTGTAACCGCATGAATCATGGAGGGAAACTGCCCAACTGCCATGATCATGGGATCAATGTTCGGTCATTCTGAGTCCTGCGTCGTCCTAATCGCTGTGTCATCTGGTGATCGTTCTTCTTTTCATTCGTGGGATCAATGTTTGGTCGTTCTGAGTCGTGCGTCGTCCTAATCGTTGTGTCATCTGGTGTTCGTTCTTCTTTTCATCGCCCTGAATGCCTTCGTCTTTATTCCTTCACTCTAGGACGACTTCGCTCTGGGGTGAATTTCTTTTGTCGACAATTGTCCCCCAAATTCATCTCGATTGAATTGGAAGTAAAATTGAGGTGAATTTCTCCTTTCGTCACACATTCCTCCACATCGGACCGTATCCCAATCCCTGTTTAGGGCGACTCTTCATCCTTTTCATTTTCCCGCCGTTTCCATCCTTCGGTGACTTGGGTTGCGACACATGTCCTAATTGAGGACTGGCGCTCTTTCTTTTCATTCGGGGGTAGACCACCGCACTAATTGAGGATTGGCCTGATAGGCATTCCTTCCCGCCCCCGGCTGATTAGCTATTCGACTGACCTTTCAGTACCGGTAATCTGCGAAACCGGGGCGCAGTACCTTCCAACAGAGGAGCTCGATCGGTCGCTGCCAACGGACGTAACCCATCCGCAACATTACATTCCATTCCACACCTCAGCCAGTGTGGATGGCCGTTGGCTAACCCTTTTACATTCCATTCCATAACTCAATAAGGAGATCCTTTCTTTTTCCGACTTGGTTTTGTTCCTTCCGTTCATTCTGCTATTGAACTGTTCACCAACTCCTCACAGACGGTGCCAACTATCGACAACTGATCTTTGTCTTAGTAGGTACTATGATTCCCGGGGCAAATCCTCATTCACTAGTAAATTTGTTTGGTTATGAGAGACCAAGCCAAGAGGTTCTGAGCATGGTCGGCGTATGGCCGAGCAGTTGGAAGAGGTTACAGTTGTTATCCTTCTATTGTTTACAAACTGCTATTCGGGCATCCTCTTTAACCCTCTTTTATACACTTCCAAAATATGATACTGTTCTTATGTGCAGTACTTGTCATGTGCTTCCTGACCGATTGGCGGGTTCTTTGCCCTAGGCTTGATCTGGCCGAAAGTAAGCCTGCGGCCTGATGATTTTGAGGGCCGATGTAGAGATGTTGAGAGTGGCCGAACCTGGTGGAGAGGCTCTTACTTCTAAAGGGTTTGCCCGACGAGCTCCAGCAATCTTCGGCCATCCAATAACCATGTAATATTGTAGGACGTTTCATCGTCTAAATGTTGTATTTTTTAGGACATTTTTAATGAAAATACATTCTCATATTACTAGTGTAGGCATTGCATTTTTACACATTAGCCCAATGATGAGTCTCGTATGGAGGCAACTACCTCTTTAGTCATGAAAGTCACGGGAAACGGACGTTGGAAGGGTAAAGTTGGAAAATGGAATTTTTGTTGGATTTAAACTCGTTGTTTAGCTTCGGTTGCTTGTTGGACTTCCGTTTCAAAGCTTATCTTAGGCCCAAAACCCACATAAACCACTTACCAAACCCAAATCAAACCCAAAATACCCAAGCCTACTCAGGGACCAAAACCACGCCCATTAGACCCACATTCACGCCCATACCCTCTCTAAATAGGTAAATGCACATTTATCACATGCTAAAATCAAATAAAATCCATTCCTAATTAGAAGAAATCTCCTAGATCCTTTTCCTAATCAAATCCAATCACAATCTTAAATTAGGAGATTATTCCTTATTAAGGAGATGTCACCATCAATAGAAATCCTACTCCTTGTCGGATTAGGAAAGTCTTCTCTCCTTTGCCTATAAAAAGAGGCCTTCACCCCAATTCAAAACCTAGCACATACATATCCCTCAAGCACGCCTAAGACACTCATCTAAGCCTCCCTTGCACGCCCAAGGATCTCCTTCAAGCCTCCATTGCCGAATCATCAAGCCAAAATCACCCTTTAGTACCGCAAATCCACTTTCTTCATCTATACCCTTCACGCCCAACACCCAAACTTAAGCCCTCTTTGCTGCGTCTTTAGCCACCATTCACAGCCCCAAAACACCCTCAAATAAACCTTATTCACAACCTTAAATTCGTGCAAAATATCCCCCAAAAGCAGCCCCAATTGTGCGCCCAAGTCAGCCCTGAAAACGGCTTCACTGCACTAGTGAACTGCCGAGTTTAGCTTACTGTTCTGGTCAGTATTTGCTGCGACTTTAGCCCATAAAACAGCCCTAAAATCACCTAGAAAACCCCCCAAAAACCTCCATAAAGTTTCCCTAAAAATATCCCACAAACGCACCTCCCTAAGCCTTCAAAATCACCCAAAACAGTCCGCCAAACCACCAAGACAGTGACCTGAAACGTAGCAGCGAAACGGACTTGAAACAGCAGCCCGAACAAAAAACAGCGAGGAAAGACGTTGAGTTGGTGAACTAAAAGAGTAGCGGATCGATCTCCCTTCCAACGGACGTGTAACGCCCTTTCTTAGACGACAAAAGAGGTTAGACCTGAGGGCACCTTTCTACTTATCTTCTTTATTGTTGTTTTATTTATTTTGATATATAATTGCATGAGAGTCGTTTGAAGCATGATGTGATTGTTGGATGAGCGGGATATGTGTTCTCTTTTGTGGTATATCGGATGGAAACCCGGACGTAAATTCCATAGCCGACTCCGAATTGACGGTAGTATGGTCTCCACTCGGGATACAATGCCACGTACCACTTAAGATACACGTATCTCGTCTCATCCCAACTTGTATTTGAGCAAGTTATAGTCTTTAGGTTATTTGTTTATTATTTAAAGCATGGTTTAATTTAGTTTGTTATTTATTTGTTAAAGCATGTTTAGGTTGATCATTATGCATGTTCTTAGTTTATGATGCGTTTGGGTAATGATTTATACATGTTGATTTAATGGTTCAATATGCTTGTTGTGTTACATTGCGTGGAATTATTTGGATGAAAGCATGTTAGATCTAAGTACCCTTGAGCATGAATGTTGAATAGATTCGGTTAGTTTATTGCACAAATTATATCATCACAAGTGACATAAGTAAGGGACCATTCCGAACCCAACGGTTTGAGGTCTTCCCTTGCGAGGGGTGAGTGCGGCCTTAAATCTTTGTCCCGGTTCACACCGGGTGGCGACTCCATGTTATTTCGTACTTCCCAACTAGGCCGCGAGCCTAGAAAAGTGTCGCCCAAGTTCTGTTGTCTACAGTCTGGCGACTCCACTGGGGATATTTTGAATCGGCCCCGAAATCATGTCTTGTGATTTGTATAATTTGTGCTTTAATTAATCGTTTCTATAGTGAGTTGAAATGGGTGTAATCAAAGGCATTGTCAAGTCTAGGTAATGGTTCGATGTCTTCCTTCACTCACTACCTTTTTATAAGGAAAAGCTGTGAAGACACTGAGATAATCATTACTTGTAGCTCATCGTGACAGACTAGTTTGGAGGACTCGTTGTTTATTCCTGACACCAAGCGATAAGAGCCTAAGGGGCTTGGGTACTTAAGAGAGCCTCGCTCCACCCTCCCTCTGGGGAATCTACAACGGGAAATCCATTCGACAGTCTGTCACACACCATAACTCGTTGGCACGTACAGTAAGGTATAAAAAAGGTGCGCTCACTTGGTCGCTTGAACCCTTGAGTGGGGAGTCCTAGTTGTGGGAAATCCTTCGTCAATGATAGCCTTTGTCCGCACTCCCGAAAACCCACATGTGAACCTTAGTCGTAGAACTAATAGAAATCATTCCTTTATGTTTATGTTTTGGACCATTGTCATTTGGATTCAGTTGGACTTGTTGTCATGATGTATGGGCTTGTTGGGCCATTTAAACTGGGATGAGTCTGTGCTTTATGGCAATCGGGCCAAAAGTTTCTAAAATGCTGATGGGCCAACTAGTGTAAAATTCTTATGACTTATATATTACATGCATCACACGCATCTCATGCATCTCATGCATACATGCATCATGTTAACCCTCGTGTCTTAAAAGCCATCATAGATATCCGTTGGGTTATGGATAAAAAATGACTTGTCAAAGAAGAGTTTAGCAAACATGGATATCAGGGAAAAGGAAAATCGAGGAAAAGAAAACTTTACGGCAAGGATAGAAAGACCATTGGGGGGGCCTTCAAAAAAATAGAGAGAAAAAAGGGAAAAGGAAAAAAAAAAGAAAATAAAAGAGAGAGAAACAAAAAAAAAAAGAAAAAAAAAGAGAAAAAAGAAAAAAGAAAAAAAAAAAAGAAGAAGAAAAGAAGAAAAGAAATTGTTTGTTTTTAGTCCCTGATAGTTAGACATATGTCCGATGATGAAATAGATTGCTTTAAGGTGAAACCTTAGAAAAGATAAACTATTAATGTGCTTTTATTTGATATTTTGAATGATTAATCTCTGTTAGACTCGTAAGCACTTCACTATAGGTTCTTAGCGATGAAAACCTGAGTAGTTAGCAATGTGACTAGTTGAAGAAATTATAGGTCGGTGAATGACCGTTCGCCTAAATGCCTATCCTGATTTGCTTATGTTATGATGTGTGGTATGGTTGAAAATGAAAGAAAATGTCTCTAAAGGAAAGAATTGAACCGCCTATAATCGATAAGCGTGAAGCTACCCATGGGCGAGTATTAGGACCACCATGAGGAGAAATGCTACCTTAAAGGGTAGGTGTGTTGAAAAAAAAAGAAGAAGAAGTTCAAAATGAAAAAAAAAAAAAAAAAAGACCATACTACATTGAGCACGAAAAAGCAATTGCAGACCCTAACTGAGACATCTAGGTTGGTTTGACCCATCGATCCCGATTTTTGAAACGAAATCATCGAGTTAGCTTACCCAAGGATTAAGCCGTAAAAGAACCTTTGCACACACACACTTTGAGTATGGTATAGATCATTTGTTCAAAGACTTGGATTTGAGTTGCATCGAATGTTTTGAAGGTTCTTTGGTTTCATTACTGAGCATTCTTTGAGGACAATGATATGTATAACTATTGGGAATATTTCGTAGCATGTTACATAGCATGATGATATGGAAGGCCCCACCATGTGGTTCATCTTGACCAAGTGCAAACAGTAGAGAAAAAAGGTAAAACAAGACTGGGGGCGACCAGTCTCCCATATCGTGAATCAGGGACTGAGCAATCACCTAGAGAACTGGCGGAAGACCTAACCCAGCGGAATAGGAAATTCATTCATGCATGCATGCATACACGTAACATATTTTGCATTCTTTTTTGTGTTTGTTTTGTTTTGTATTCACAGGTTTCAAAGAACAAAAAGGAGAAAGCGGCAAAGACAAGCCAACCAGAATCAGCAACACATCAGTATCAGTTTTGGGGATGAGTCATAGGGTCGAAGCCCATATCAGTTTCGTTTTTGGGGATGAGTCACAGGGTTGAAGCCCATATCAGTTTCGGTTTTGGGGATGAATCCCAGGGTTGAGGCCCATATCAGTTTCAGTTTGGAGATTAGTCCCAGGGTCGAGGCCCACATCAGCAGAGTTTTGGAATGAATCCCAGGGTCGAGGCCCACATCAGCAGAGTTTTGGAATGAATCCGGGAATGAATCCCAGGGTCGAGGCCCACATCAGTAGAATCCGGGAATGAATCCCAGGGTCGAGGCCCACATTGTCAGTAGCATCGGGAATGAATCATAGGGCCGATGCCCACATTTTCAGAATTTGGAATGAACCTAGGGAATGAATCCGAGGGCCGAGGCCCACGTCGTCAAAATTTGGAAAGAATCCGAGAATGAATCATAGGGCCGAGGCCCACGCTGTCAGAGTTTTGGAATGAATCCATGAATAAATCATAAGGAAAGGCCCAAATTATTATCAGCATCAGTTTTGCCAGGTATAGCACTCTGGGGGCGAGGCCCACATTATTATCAGCATCAGTTTAGCTGGGTATGGCATTCTGGGGGCGAGGCCCACATTATCATCAGCATCAATAGCAGGCTTGCCGGGTATGACATTCTGGGTGTGAGGCCTACAAAACATCAGATAAGTTTTGCAAGGTACGACACTCCGGGTATGGAGACATCAGATTAGTTTTTCTAGGTACGGCACTCCGGGTATGAAGATATTTCGGCGACACCCTAGGTACGGGGTTAGCACGCCAGGTATGGCATGTGGACTATGTGGACTACTGTGGACTACCGAGGAGAGTATGTGGACTATGTAGACTACCGTGGACTACCGAGGAGTATGTGGACTATGTGGACTACCGTGGAGTATATGGACTACCGTGGACTACCGTGGAGTATGTGGACTACCGTGGACCACCGAGGAGTATGTGGACTATGTGGACTATCGTGGAGTATGTGGACTACCGTGGACTACCGAGGAGTATGTGGACTATGTGGACTACTGTGGACTACCGAGGAGTATGTGGACTATGTGGACTACCGTGGACTACCGAGGAGTATGTGGACTATGTGGACTACCGAGGAGTATGTGGACTATGTGGACTACCATGGACTACCGTGGAGTATGTGGACTACTGTGGACTACCGAGGAGTATGTGGACTACCGTGGACTACCGAGGAGTATGTGGACTACCGTGGACTACCGTGGAGTATGTGGACTATGTGGACTACTGTGGACTACCGAGGAATATGTGGACTATGTGGACTACCGTGGAGTATGTGGACTATGTGGACTACCGTGGACTACCGTGGAGTATGTGGACTATGTGGATTACCGAGGAGTATGTGGACTATGTGGACTACTGTGGACTACCGAGGAGTATGTGGACTACCGTGGACTACCGAGGAGTATGTGGACTATGTGGACTACCGTGGACTACCGTGGAGTATGTGGACTACGTGGACTACCGTGGACTACCGAGGAGTATGTGGACTATGTGGACTATGTGGATTACCGAGGAGTATGTTGACTATGTGGACTACCGTGGACTACCGCGACACCCTAGGTATGGGGTTTAGCACGCCAAGTTTGGCATTGTGGACTACCGCGACACCCTAGGTATGGGGTTTAGCACTATCAACTCAGCACAGAAGGCATACCAGGTGGCAGCTGGCGAGCCAGGTAAGTGAAAATGCATTGCATGTACTTTGATAGGATTGTCATTGTCACACACTGCACAAGTCCCATCAAAGTGGGGGCGACTGTAGGCATTGCATTTTTACACATTAGCCCAATGATGAGTCTCGTATGGAGGCAACTACCTCTTTAGTCATGAAAGTCGCGGGAAACGGACGTTGGAAGGGTAAAGTTGGAAAATGGAATTTTTGTTGGATTTAAACTCGTTGTTTAGCTTCGGTTGCTTGTTGGACTTCCGTTTCAAAGCTTATCTTAGGCCCAAAACCCACATAAACCACTTACCAAACCCAAATCAAACCCAAAATACCCAAGCCTACTCAGGGACCAAAACCCACGCCCATTAGACCCACATTCACGGCCATACCCTCTCTAAATAGGTAAATGCACATTTATCACATGCTAAAATCAAATAAAATCCATTCCTAATTAGAAGAAATCTCCTAGATCCTTTTCCTAATCAAATCCAATCACAATCTTAAATTAGGAGATTTATTCCTTATAAAGGAGATGTCACCATCAATAGAAATCCTACTCCTTGTCGGATTAGGAAAGTCTTCTCTCATTTGCCTATAAAAAGAGGCCTTCACCCCAATTCAAAACCTAGCACATACATATCCCTCAAGCACGCCTAAGACACTCATCTAAGCCTCCCTTGCACGCCCAAGGATCTCCTTCAAGCCTCCATTGCCGAATCATCAAGCCAAAATCACCATTTAGTGCCGCAAATCCACTTTCTTCATCTATACCCTTCACGCCCAACACCCAACCTTAAGCCCTCTTTGCTGCGTCTTTAGCCACCATTCACAGCCCCAAAACACCCTCAAATAAACCTTATTCACAACCTTAAAGTCGTGCAAAATATCCCCCAAAAGCAGCCCCAATTGTGCGCCCAAGTCAGCCCTGAAAACGGCTTCACTGCACTAGTGAACTGCCGAGTTTAGCTTACTGTTCTGGTCAGTATTTGCTGCGACTTTAGCCCATAAAACAGCCCTAAAATCACCTAGAAAACCCCCCAAAAACCTCCATAAAGTTTCCCTAAAAATATCCCACAAACGCACCTCCCTAAGCCTTCAAAATCACCCAAAACAGTCCGCCAAACCACCAAGACAGTGACCTGAAACGTAGCAGCGAAACGGACTTGAAACAGCAGCCCGAACAGAAAAACAGCGAGGAAAGACGTTGAGTTGGTGAACTAAAAGAGTAGCGGATCGATCTCCCTTCCAACGGACGTGTAACGCCCTTTCTTAGACGACAAAAGAGGTTAGACCTGAGGGCACCTTTCTACTTATCTTCTTTATTGTTGTTTTATTTATTTTGATATATAATTGCATGAGAGTCGTTTGAAGCATGATGTGATTGTTGGATGAGCGGGATATGTGTTCTCTTTTGTGGTATATCGGATGGAAACCCGGACGTAAATTCCATAGCCGACTCCGAATGGACGGTAGTATGGTCTGCACTCGGGATACAACGCCACATACCACTTAAGATACACGTATCTCGTCTCATCCCAACTTGTATTTGAGCATGTTATAGTCTTTAGGTTATTTGTTTATTATTTAAAGCATGGTTTAATTTAGTTTGTTATTTATTTGTTAAAGCATGTTTAGGTTGATCATTATGCATGTTCTTAGTTTATGATGCGTTTGGGTAATGATTTATACATGTTGATTTAATGGTTCAATATGCTTGTTGTGTTACATTGCGTGGAATTATTTGGATGAAAGCATGTTAGATCTAAGTACCCTTGAGCATGAATGTTGAATAGATTCGGTTAGTTTATTGCACAAATTATATCATCACAAGTGACATAAGTAAGGGACCATTCCGAACCCAACGGTTTGAGGTCTTCCCTTGCGAGGGGTGAGTGCGGCCTTAAATCTTTATCCCGGTTCACACCGGGTGGCGACTCCATGTTATTTGGTACTTCCCAACTAGGCCGCGAGCCTAGAAAAGTGTCGCCCAAGTTCTGTTGTCTACACCTAGTTTCGTCCTTATTGCAAAGACATAACGTTCGCGTGCTCCCATAATGAGGGCACATATTTTTTCAAGTATTTACCGTTTATCGCCCTAACATTTAATTTTCCATTCAGATTTTTTAAGTGATAGGCCTCGTTTGGTAATACATTTTTTACCTCGAATGGGCCTTCCTAATTAGGCGACCATTTGCCATATGTCGAATCTTTGGTACCAAGTGACAATATAGTTTTCCACACTAATTCGTCTTTTCTGAAAGATTTAGCCATGACTTTCTGATTGTATTCCTTGGCCATTTTTTTCTTTTGTTCTTCCAAACGATTAATGACATCGCATTTAATATCGTCCAATTCCAACAAATTTTGGATCATTGCTTCGCTGTAGTCTTTATTTGTTAATTCTTTTTGCAGCATCACCCTAGTGGACTCAATATTAACTTCAATTGGTAGTACGGCCTCTTGACCATATACTAATTGAAATGGTGTGACCGAGGTACTCATTCGTGGTGACGTTCTATATGCCCATAGAGCCTGACTCAAACACTCGTCCCATCACTTGGCATTGTCCGTCACCATTTTCCGAATCAACCCTTTAAGGGTTTTATTGGACGATTCTGCCTGACCGTTCGATTGAGGATAATATGGAGTGGTGTTTACTAGCCGGATCCCATATTCGGCCAGGAAGCGTTTTACTCTCTCGCCATTTAACGAAGTACCATGGTCCACCATTATTGTTTGTGGTATACCGAATTGGTGAATGATATGCTCTTTTATGAACTTGATGACTTGCTCTTGAGAGATCTCTACTACTGGAATAGCTTCCACCCATTTAGTAAAGAAATTTGTGGTGACGATAATGAAGGTGTGTCTCTTGCTCGAAGCAGGATAGATTTTCCCTATCAAATCTATCGCCCATCCCATGAATGGCCATGGTTTAATGATAGAGACTATTTCAGTTGCTGGTGCCCTCTGGATGGGCCCGTGCTTCTGACAAGCGAAGCACCCATTGGCATACGATATGCATGACTGTCCCATTTTCGGCCAATAATAGCCGCTCCTTATAATCAACCATCTCATCTTTATCCCGGCTTGGTGAGCCCCACAAACACCTTCATGTATTTAGGCCATAATAGTTTTGGATTCCGATGGCCCTACACATTTCAACAATAGACCGTCTTGGCATTTTTTATATAACATATCTTCTGATACCACGTAATTCAAGGCTTTGAGTTTCAACCTTCGATCTTTCCCATTTTCGGGCTGTTTTAGAAATTCTTTGATCTCGCTTCTCCAATCGTCCTCATCTAGGACTCGATGGTCATGACATCCATCACCTTCTTTCGTCTCATCAGGGTTGGCTTAACTTCTTCACTCATATATATACCGTCTATGTTTGTCTGTTTATATCCGGAGGCCGCTTGGGCCAAATTGTTGGCCACTTCGTTCTTCGCCCTCGGAACATGTTCTAGCTCCGCATAGTCAAATTGACCTAGTAATTCTTTGGCTACATCTGATAGTGCCATGACTGATGGGCTCTAGCATTTAAAGGCTTCCATTACTTGCTGGATTACTAATTGTGAGTCTCCTCTAATGGATACGTGTGTTGCTCCCATATTGAGGAGTATTTCTAATCCAAATATCAAGGCCTCGTATGCGGCCTAACTGTTGGTGCAATATTTATCCAACCTGATCATGAAACAGAATGATTCTCCCAATGGACTGACTAAGACTATTTCTATCCCTACTCCTTTTGTTGTGCTAGATCCATCAAAATACATTGTCCATGGTTTCAAATTGCATTCGTCTAATTCCATTTCCATTTCTCTGATGGTACTCAAACATGGGTGGTCAGCTAAAAAGTCTGCCAATGCTTGATTTTTTACAGCCTTTTGAGGTTCATGTCGTATATCAAATTCTGACAATGATAATGACCAGAAACCAACTCTTTGATGCAAGATAGGACGAGAGAACATGTACTTTATTATATTGACTTTAGTGATCAGGTACATTGTATTCGGCCTAAGGTAGGCTCGTAATTTAGTACATGTAAAATACAGAGCAAAACATAATTTCTCCATTGGAGAATAATTACATTCATAATTCAACAATTGTCTGCTGATGTAATAGATGGCTCTTTCGATGTCCATGTCACCATCTTGCGCGATCATCCCGGCTATGGAATGCTCTTCGGCTGATATGTACAGCTTCATTGGCCGTTGTAGGACACAGAAATGGACGACGTTGTTCCAGGCTCGCGGCATAGTTGGGAAGTACAAAATAACATGGAGTCGCCACCCGATGTGAACCGGGACAAAGATTTAAGGCTGCACTCACCCCTCGCAAGGGAAGACCTCAAACCGTTGGGTTCGGAATGGTCCCTTACTTATGTCGTTTGTAATGAATGGATTTGTGCAATATTAACCAAGTCTACACAACATGCTTAAGAACCACTTATTAACCATGCATAACAACATCATGCTTAGCAACCTAATCATGCATAAAAAAATAAATATCATACTAAACAATTAAATCATGCTCAAGCACAACCAACTAGTCATGCATAAAACTATAACATATTAAACATCCTAATCATGCTCAAATACAATAATAAACTTAAACGACTACATCATGCTTAGAAAATAAATAACGGAAATACGATAAAAGGGTGCCCTCAGGTCTTACCTTTTTTAGTCGCTTTCGGGAGTGCGTTCCACGGTGCCGGAAGGGATATCATTTCGCTGCTTTCACGGGTCCGCTTTTCTCTACTGTTTTCACAGGTTCGCTATTTTCGCTGTTTCTGCTGTTTTTTTTGTTTGTTTTCACTCGTGGCTTCCGCTCGTTGTTTTCTTCTTCTGTTTTTCTCTCTGTTTTTAACTCAAATTCTCATTCTCTCTCTTGGATTATTTTTGAGTCATTTCTGTCTCGGTTTTTGGGTTGTTTGGGCTTCGGTTTTAGCTAGGGTTTACAAGGGTTCTTCACGGTCAGCGGCTAGGGTGTCTCGGCAATGCAGTTTTATAGGGTTTCATGAGGGTTGTTGGTCTCGGTTCTTCACGGCAGTGGCGTGCATGGGGGTTGTTGTAGGGGCTGGTTTCATACACGTGGGGAGCTCGACAGTGCAGTAGGTGCATGGCAGTTTGTTGTGTGATGATGTTGTGCAGGGCTAGGGTTCTCGGTTAGGGCAGTTTTTTGTTCACATGATGATCCAAAATGGTTCTCTCTGCAGTGAAGGTGGCCGAGAGGTGATGCTTATGGCGGCTGTTTGCGTGATAGTTAACGTGTGCATGGGCTGGTTTAGTTTACTGGGCATTTTAGGATGGCTGGCGAAGAGCTGTCGTGCATGGGAGGGTTTACGTCAATTCTCAGTGAATGAATGAAGGTTATTGTGGCAGTGTATGGGCTGCTACATGGTGCGTTTGAGGGCTGTCATGAATAACTTGGTTTGTCATATGTTTTAGTCGGCTGCTGAGAGAGATGGATGAACTGAGTGAGGATGGTTTATGTGAAGGGCTGTTGGACGTGTATCTTTGGCTAGTTTTCACGGCTATTTGGCTTGTTTCTCACGGTCAGATGTTGGTCAAGGGGTGCGTGTGAACTGGTTAGGGCTGTGAATGAGGTGTGATCGTGGATGAATCAAGGCAGTGTGTGGGGTGTATGGCTGTAGGGCGAGAACGCGAGGAGGGAGACTGCTTCTGGTCATGAATGGAGTTGGGAGCTGCTGAGGGTTGCTGAGTGACTGTTCGGCTAAGATCAGAGGGAGACGTGAAATAGGGCTGCTTCGTGGAGGTTGATGAAGGCAGTAACGAGATGGTTTGCTGGAAGTAGGGGCAGTGTGAGGGCAAGCTGTTGATGTGTGGAATAAGGGTTACGTGGAGTTGAGTTTAGCCGTGAAACATGGGTTAATTTGTGGTTTATGAAGGCAGTAGGTGTGAGATTTACGTGAGGTGCATGAGTTGAGGAAGATGAATGAAGTCGAATGCTTGTTGTTGCCCAATCCCCCCGCGTGAAAGAGAGATATCAGGGTTTATATGGTTTTGAAGTGAGAGAGAGGGGGACCGAGTGTATGGGCTGCTGCAGAGGAGTGGGTGAAGTTGAGGCTAATGGCGTGGACAGGGTGCAGGGGAATAATGTATGGGTAGTTATGGGTTGGCAATGGGTATTGTATGGATAGTTGCAGGTTATGCATGGGTGTTGCATGAGAATCGTGTGAGAAATGTGGCTTGGCTCACGTGGGAGTGATGGGTGGTTATGGGTGGTATGGGTTTTTGTGGCTTTGTAAGAGGAAAATGGGGATTTACGTGAAGGGGCTTGTTGTTTGTGTTTGTTTTATGGCATGTGGGGCTTGGAATATTTGTGGGGGCATTTGTTTTGTGAATTGTTTATTATTTGTGAAAAGGTGGCATTATGGGCGTGGGTCATGGGAATCTTGGTTTGTTTTGTGAAATTATTTGGTGGAAGATGGAAAATGGGTGGCTTTCACGTGGGTGAGGGAAGGAATGAGGTGTGGTTTGTGAACCGGGCCGAGGATAAATTAAAATTGAGACCGAACGAGCGAACCTGAAGCTCGAACAAGCGAACCAAATCCAATAAAAATGTCAATTCTCGACCCTTCCCTTCCGACGACCGCTTTCAGCAACTTCCGCAACTAAAAAAGTAGTGCCTCCATTCGAGGCTCATCATTGGGCTGATATGCAAAAATGCAATGCCTACAGCCGTCCTGGCACAGAGGTACCATCACTGGCAGCTGCGACAAATATTTCTTCAGGCTTTCGAAAGCCTTTTGATGTTATACGGTCCAGACGAATTCGTCATTGTCCTTTAGCCTTAATAGAGACGAGAACACTTTAGTTTTTCCTGCACAGTCAGAGATAAATCGTCTTAAGAAATTAATTTGTCCTAAAAACCTCTGCAACTATTTCTTATTCCGGGGTGGTTTGACTTCAGTGATTGCCCGAGATTTATTAGAATCAATCTCAATCCCCCGTTGGTGTACTAGAAAGCCCAGGAAATTTCCTGCACACACCCCGGAAGCACATTTGGCTGGGTTCAACTTCAGTTTAAATTTTCTCATTCGCTCGAAAGCCATTGCTAAATGTCTAAAATGTTTGTCCATGCTTACAGATTTAGCCACTATATCGTCTACATAGACCTCTACCAATTTGCTGATCATGTCATGGAAAATTAGATTCATGGCCCGCTGGTAAGTGGCCCCATCATTTTTTAGACCGAACAACATCACCACCCACTCATAACATCCTAAAGACCCTGGACACCTGAAGGCCGTTTTATGTATATCGCTTTCGGCGATGTAGATCTGATTATAACCTGCATACCCATCCATAAAAGAGTACACCTGATACCCTGCTGTGGAGTCTACTAGGGAATCCACCGTTGGCATAAGGTATTGATCTTTTGGTGTTGCCAAGTTTAAATTCCTAAAGTCTATGCATATTCTTAGCTTTCCATTATTTTTCATGACATGGACGATGTTTGACAACCATTCTACGTATCTGGTCATCCTAATGAATCTCGCCTCCAAAAGGCGTTCAACCTCTTTCTTAATGTCAGACATAACATTGGGTGCAAACCTTCAGGGAGGTTGTTTATATGGTCTATGGCTCGACATGATTGACAATCTATGCTTTACTAAGGTTCTATCTAAACCAGGCATTTCATTGTAGTCCCGAGCAAAACAATCTTTATATTTTTGTAACAAATGGATCAGTTTTTCACGTACTTGAGCCTCTGTTTCCTTGCTGATGTAAGTGATGCATCTATCGTCCTCGCTTCCCAGATTTACCTCATCCAATACATCATGTCTCCTCGAGACGCTCACTTTATGCCGTCCGTTCAGAGCGTATTATTCTTCCTTCAGTGGTTGTTCGCCTTTGTAACTTCCTTCCATCAAACAATCTACCCCACATGCCTCTCTTATTATGTCTTCTGTCTGGTGTGCTAACAATTTATCCCTTAAGGTCGAAATCGCAGTCTGAGCTTCAGTCTCATTCTCTCGTTCTGTTACATAGGCCATTAGATTGGCCCTTGTGACCGCCAGTGCGGTTTGTTCTTTACTCTGTTTGCTCTTCATTTGAATTACTGCGCGTTGGCTCGCCAAAGACCACTGTGGTTGGCCTTGTTTGCGCAAACAAATCGTTTAGCATACCTGCGGGGCATGGCTCATCATTTTGAGCCATAATGGCTGAATTTTCCCCTGTATTCAGAACTCTGGTCGGCCCGTAATTTCCTTCGTACATGAAGTATTCGACCGAATTTGTCTCCGCGGTGAAAGACTTGTTGTCGGCATATACTATTTCCACTTCGTCTCTCTGGTTCCATAAAACTAGGCACTGATGAAGAGATGAAGGAATGCATCGGCTGCCG
Organism: Zanthoxylum bungeanum; assembly: GCA_019454045.1. Lineage (NCBI taxonomy): Eukaryota > Viridiplantae > Streptophyta > Magnoliopsida > Sapindales > Rutaceae > Zanthoxylum > Zanthoxylum bungeanum. The sequence goes on along the minus strand of SKCR01049503.1, from coordinate 13,665 downwards.
TGTATCCAATCTCGCCCCAAAAGCATGTTATATGTGGTTGGCCCGTCTATAACGAGGAACACCACTGTTTTCGTAGGACTCCCTACTTGCAAGTCTAGTGGGACGACCCCTTTGGCCGTTGTCGCCCCTCCATTAAAACTTGTTAGCACCACTTTCGTAGGGATGAGGTAGTCCTCTGACTTTGCTAAACGCCTTAACATCATAAACGGTATTGCATTGATGCATGCTCCATTGTCAATCAACACTTTAGTGATGGGTATCCCGTTGGCCTTTGCTTTTACATACAACGACCGTAGGTGCTTTGTCATCTGTGGGGGTGGTTTTAGGAATATCACCTTCCCTGATAGGCTTATCTCCATTGCTTGTTCAATCTCGTCGTTGGCCTTAGATATTTCTCCTCCCATGTTCCACCCAGAAGATGGTAATGTAATCGGTGCATCATGAGAGACATTATTGACAGTCAATCTTCACTTTTCTGCCCTGGTAACGGTCCGTCTTATTTTGGGCGACCCATATAGGACGAGGTATGGAGATCGTCCCAAGTCCTCTCCTCATGTTCCGATTGCGGGGTTGCCGACTTCATACAATTCTTTGAGAAGCTGATTCTGTGATATTCCCCTTCTTCATGCTTCGGTCATGATGTCTATTTCTTCCTCTATGTCAGTCACTTCTTCGTCCGATGCCTTTCTATCTGTTATTGATAGTGTTGCAAATTCGGTTTCATCAACATCATAAACATCTTCGTTATTTCCAGACTCTCCACTGTTGTCCCCCTTAAATTTCTCGGACAACAAGTAATGATTAGCCACAACCGGTGGCATACTACCGAATTGAATGACAATAGGGGGCTCTTCATCGTCTGTCTTGTCCCATTTTCGTCTATCAAACTTGGTACGCTCCTTGCAGTTCGTTGTTGTCCCTTCTCGGTCGTCACTCTCCTTACTACTTACGTCTGGTTTCTCTCATGCATGAGTATTACGGTCTGTGGTGACCTTCATTTCACCTTGTTGGCGCATCATACGGCCATAATTTCGTTGGTGTCGCCTCAGTTGCGTCATTGTCATCTCATCCACAGGAGGGTAGTTCCTTCATGGACGATGTCCCGAATACGGCCTACTGTACGAATGCCATAAGTTGGGCCGATGAATTTTCGGCCTAAAAGTCTTCACATGTTGGACGAATTTTGAGTTCTCGCCGTAGAACCTTGGTGCGAAGGTCCGTGCTGCCATGCTACCGGCTCTTTCTTTACAGGCCTTTCGCAGGTATCCTCCAACTCCATTATCCGTTCTATACTGTTGTTGCACCGTACACAGAGATTTTGTCGATCCTTCCGTTCGTGGGGTATTTTAATCCTTTCTAGAGCGCTTGGACGATGACAGTCTTGTTCTTCATCTAGGACCAACTTGAACTTCGGCAAGTTCATTTTAGTAAGGTCTGGGTTGATCATATTTAATTCCACTGGCTTTGGAAAAGGGTTGTCGTCCACTGCCATCTTTTTTTCGACCGTCATTCGTCCAGATTCTATGGCATCCTGCAAAAAATTCCGAAAAACAAGACAATTATTAGTTGAATGGGACCACGCATTATGCCACTTACAATATTTTTTACCACCGATTTGCTCGGCGCTTGGCAACGTGTGGCGATCACTCAAACTAATCTGCTTGTCTTTATATAACTGATCGAATATGGCATCGACTTTTGTGATATCAAAAGATAAGTTTCTACTCTTTTTATCGTTCTTTTCTTTGGCTTGGGGTTCGGCCCACGCCTTACAAACGTATGGCTTCCCTTTAACCAATTCGGCCAAACATAAGTCGGCCGATTCGATGTCCATTTCGCCTACTTCATAATCGATGTTCCTGTAATAACTTCATTTGCTGGAATTTTTCATTTGTTCCTCCTCTCGTAGTAATCTTTCATAACGTACCACACTAGTGGTGAGCTGAGGGAGGTCCCAAAATTCACGATCCTGAAATTTCTTTTTCAGATCAAAATTGAGACAGTTTTGGACCATTCTCACAAATTATTTTTCTGGCAAAGGCACGTAACATCGGCCTCGAGCCACTTTAAACCTTTGTAGGAACGTCTCAACCCATTCTCCTGGCAACTGTCTCAAATTTTCCAAATCGGCTAAGGCCATTTCAGATTCGACCTTGTAGAATTGCAAATGGAACACCTGTTCCATTTGTTGCCAAGTTTCTACTGAGTTGGGCGGCAGGCTGACATACCAGGAGAAAGCCACTCCTGACAGTGAGCCGTGGAATAACCTCAACTTATGGAAATCAGTCGTTTCTCCCCATTGAAGGGTAAATCGCCCTATGTGTTTAATAGTGGAAACTTCCCCAGATCCTGTAAACAAAGAAAAATCGGGTACTTTGTAATTCCTAGGCCACGGATACGCCACATCAATCCAATCTGGATATGGCTTCCGATACCTCGGCCGAATTGGATGTACTCTCAGACCGAATTGATTTTGAAGGATCTCGGTCATCTGTTCTCTCAACATATCATTGCTATTGAATGGCATTGCTATGGGGGCGGTTGCGGTCCTCTCACAAGTGGGACATAGTCGTGATTCTGCCCCTGAGAAGCCTGGAAACCTTGGGGCAACACCACTTCATGTTGCGCCATATATGGCCCTTGGTGTAGGTTTGGCCCTAGCTGCGGGCCATTGTCCCCATGACTTATTCCCCCTCTGGAAGTCATAGGAACAGTGACCCCTTGCAGAGAGACATTGCTCGGACCAGCCTCCTGACTGCTTGGTGCAGGGGGAGGTGTAGTCCACGGTAGGGTTGTCCCCCCGTTTACACATTTGGCCATTAATTCATTTAATGAGCTTAAGTGTTTGGTCATGTTTTCATAATGTGAGTTACTAGTTGAAGTAAACTTATCTATGATATGAGCATTTTGAAGCTTAACCTGCTCGACAACATCCTGCGCGAATTCACCGAACAATGTGCGAACCGCATTAGGGCTGAGCTCTCGTATAGGTTCATATCGACTATTGTCTGTCAGACCCTCGAAATGACCCACTACGGCTAGAACATGAGGCTGGTTGGTTTACTCCAGTCCTCATTCCTCCGTACTTAAGCCAGTTTGAGCGTTTCTTTTCGGAAGCATCTCCACTTTTTACACCAATTCTCTCATTGTGGTCACCAAAAAACTGTTGGCGTAATTTTCTACGCGCAATGAAAGAGAAACGTGTAAGGTTCAAACCTCATGAGACAAAGTCTCAGCAAGGGGTGTTTGATTAAGTGAATAAGCCTCCAAGGGGCACAAACACATAAATTACAGTCCTAAGGACTATGAAACTAAGAAATGAAAAATAAAAATATGCTCGTTTGAGTCTTCATTTGATCGGGGCTTCTTCTTTGCATGAGTGAGCCTTTTACAGTGAAATATTGTAAATTACTTGGACGGTTTTAGCTTGTAACTTCTCTACAACCGCTAGATCGTGATAACCGCTAGATCATGGAAACTGCCCAACTGCCATGATCATGGGATCAATGTTCGGTCGTTCTGAGTCCTGCGTCGTCCTAATCGCTGTGTCATCAGGTGATCGTTCTTCTTTTCATTCGTGGGATCAATGTTTGGTCGTTCTGAGTCGTGCGTCGTCCTAATTGCTGTGTCATCTGGTGGTCATTCTTCTTTTCATCGCCCTGAATGCCTTCGTCTTTATTCTTTCGCTCTAGGACGACTTCGCTCTGGGGTGGATTTCTTTTGTCGACAAAGATATCAACCAAAAAAAAAAGCAAATTATTCAAAAAAAAAAAAAAAAATATTAAACACAGGCCCCATGCGCCATGTGGGGTGGGTGTTTAAAAATAAAAATTCTTTTCTTTTAAATATTTTTATCTAAAATTTAAATATCTCCTAAATGTAAGGTATTTCATAAAAAAAATTACAAATTATCGATTTATAAATCATACACTTTATAAAATTTACATTGAGGGTAATAATTTTCATATCAAATTCGAAGTCTTATGCTATTATTATTTAATTATAAAAATTCTCATGGTGAAGTCACATTCTTCTTTTTCCTCCGGAAAAAAAATCTTCAAACATTTGATATTTGCTTTTGTGGCCAGGCCAAAAAAACCCATAGAGGTGGCCAATTACAATTTTACTTACATTCTTTGTACATATATGTATATGTATATGTATGTATGTATGTGTATATATATATAAACTTGTTGAAGAATTTAAAAATTGAAGACTAAGATTTTATTTAGTATAATTTTTCAAATAATTTTTTTTAAGTATAGTTTTTATTAATAGATTTTTTAAAAATAATTTTTTCACAAAAAAAATCTTTGATTTTCGATTGATAATGAGAATTTTTACTTAAAATTATTAAATTATTTACCAAATTGGGAAATAAAATAAAATTTATGAATGGGTTTTCATTTTTCAAAGAAAAAATTAACGGGCATTTAGGAGCCATTGATTTCGTAGATTTGACTTACTATATGTGCGTTGATAATGCTGACGTGCGGACGTGTAATGCAATCAGTGGCTGTTAAAAAAGTAGATAAATTTATAAAATTTTACTTAATTAGTTATAAATAATTTTATTTAATTACAATTTAAAAAAAATATAAAATTATCAAAATTACATATATATATATATATATATATATATATATATATCATTAATTTTAATAATTTTAATAATTTTTTAATCGACGAAATCGAAGCGGTGCTAGAGAAAATCAGGGACCTACACGACAAGCTAAGCGACGTAATTCACTCGATTTCGCGGACTCACTTTCTGAATTCGATCAACACGGTGAAAAAATGGGTCAAGAAGAAGCTTTACAACGACGTCGTTGAGGAGAACCGGGCCGGATTCGTGCTCGTGAAGGGGTTTTGGGTTGATGATAATGACTGGGCGATTCAAGAGGCTAAGAGTTTGAATGCGATTAGGACTGCTCTTGAAAATTTAGAAGACCAGCTTGAGTTTTTGCACGTAAGTATTTTTTTTTTTTTTTGATTACGAGGTGGAAAAATAATAATTTTTAATTTCGGAATTTTTTTATTAAAAAAAAAAACACTTTAATTGCTTTCTGGAGATGTGCTTAATATAGAAATGCTTTCTGAAGAAGCACTAAATATAAATTATCCATTTAATTTAAGAAAAATTAAATATTTTTCATTTTATAAAAATGAAAAATAACACATTAGCAGGTGAAAAAAAAATGATAATTTCCCTTTTTTTCTAATATTAGAAATTAAAGTAAAAATCATTTTTGACTATTTGAAGCGCTTTTGCAGTATTGAAAGCACTTCCTAACAAACTAGATGTAGTTAAAACATTAGTGGAGCCTATAATGTTGATTTTGCTTGTCCTTGGTAATTTTTTTTTTTTGGGTAATAATGGGACTTTCATGAGCTTATAATGAATGTATAATGTAATTTATCTATGAGGTTTATGCCCACTTCGAGAGATTTAAGGAGAATTCATTAACTCGTATTAGGCCATAATTATTTGGCTTAATCTTTTAGGTACAAGATGGAGTTTGAATCCTTAGTCTCTAATGCTAGATAGTAATCCAGAATTATGGTGGAAGATACGCAAGACTGATGTTTGTCTTTGTTCATTCATATGAGTTGGAATTTCAATGTGACGGATCAGTTTGCCTGTTCTTGGTTATTTTGTTGTGAGTATATGACCATCAACTCTTAAATCTCTATTTTAGGCTTTGAGGTCAAAGCCTGCAAGATTTGCATAGAAGTGACTAAATATGATGTGGTTGTCAATCTTTGCACTGAAGTGCTGACTGTTGAAAGAGCTGGATGGTAGAGAGGATTCATATAGCCAATACATAATGCTCGGGTTGAGGTTCCTGTAGGTTCAGCATGCTATGGTTGGTTGGACTAAGATGGTTTGACAGATGACAATGAGATATATTAGGTAAAAGTGAAGTTAATGGTTGTATCATTTGGTTGCATGAAAAGGGAGAATTGGCTAAAATGGCTTCAGTATATGCATTGGACAATAACTTGACTTGAGACTGAGAGAGTTCCTTACAAATAGCTTCCGTAGTCCCTATTCTTGGAGGAGGGTGAGTCAATCCTTGCATTGGAATGTAGAAATGATGAGCAATTTTAGTTGAAGGTGTTATAAGTATCTAGGGGGAAATCTAACTGTGCAACTAGATAGGTGCGCTGATAAACTAGGAAGTTACTGAAGTAGTAGAGTATAAGCCCATGATCTAAGTCCAAGCGACAGTTTTTGTAGCAACCAACAATAGTGCCTTCTCAGCACTTGAGTACTTTATCTTTTTGATGCTGTATTTTTTGTTACTTTTTGTTCACATTTTAATACTTGTTACTCACACTCCCAAGTCCCACCATGCAAGATTTTGTACTTGATAATCTGAGAGATTGCATAGGGAATTTTTGGTGATTTTTGTTATGTTTCACAGACTGTAAAGACTCATCAACGGGCTGAGAGAGATGCTGCAATTGCACGATTAGAACAAAACCGAATTGTTCTTGCAATGAGATTGGCTGAACACCATGGTAAGAAGCACAATGTCATTGAAGAAGCTTTATCCTTTGTGGGAGATGTACAGGATGCCGATCGCTTAATAACACCTGACAACCTTTACAGTTCAGCAGCAAGTCCATCCAGTGAGAACTTTGTGACACCTGAAGGGAGGAGGTTTAACAGACTTATCAACGTTCTCATATCAAGTTTCAATTTTGCAAAGAAAACCCTTAAGATGGATCACATGGGTGGGATTCTCAGCAATGCTACTATGGTTGCGGTTAGCATGATTACATTGCTACATTTACATCAGGTAGCTTATTAGGAGCATCCACAAAAGCAAGAAGATAGACTCTACAGCAACCGAGTAATAGAAAAAACAACTCAGCTGGAGAGTTCTTATCGTTAATCCAAAAGACATTTGTGATTATGAGAGTCAAGGATATTTATACGAATAAGTCTCAAATTAAGTTCTTGGTAAATGTGATTACTATACATGATAATAATATATCACTAGACCATATTATTTGTATCGCCTAGATTGACATTTGATATTAATAGAATTGATGATGAGTCTCATATCATAAAGATACAAACAATAAATATTTTCATTAGTAGAATTAAATATCAAATTCGACCACAGAAGCATAGATCACATGGTAATATTATCTAAGGTCATTGATCTTCGTAATAATACATTAGTGTCGTTATATCCTCTGACATGAGATAGCATGTTGATTTGTACGATAGTACTCATGATTCACTAGTATATCGTCATTCGACTAGCCATGTCTTATGAATAAATTCTAGATGGTCTTGAGCTAATAACGTACGAAGTCATATGTGTTTTAAGAAGGATCTGATAGTTTTTGTAATAAAAGCTAGAGATGTTCCGAGGAAGTTCAAAGATTTGGATACAAGTCTTTGGCCAAAGCAGTCTATACTTTAGAGATATCAAATCTACAAGGTCGAGTTTTGAAATATATCGAATGGTAAGGATTTGACCTAATCATGATCCCAGACTCGATAAGGAAAATAAATATCGGAAAAAAAAATAAGATGACATGCTCGAAGTGTATTCTAACAGATTTATATGTTTTCCCACTTCATTCATTGACTAGGGGTCATGACATACTGCTAGGTGTTTACTAATGGTCTGTGGGATATCATATAGATGAAATATTAAAGAGTTAATATCATCTCACTGCTACTCGATAATGAACCTAAGATGGTCGCACAAATATAGTTCTCGTCTACTTTACAAGTTCAATGATGTTTATTAAAAGTTAATAAGTGATCATTTTGATAATTAATTTGAAAATTAGATTTTCAACTAAAATTAGATTTCCTAATAAGATTAGGATATTCGAAATATTTCAGAAATATTAATTTGATTAATAAATTTGAAATGTAAAATAAAATAAAATATAGATTTAATTATTTAAATAAATATTTGATATTTATATGAAATGAATTAAATATAATTAAATATAATTTCAATTAGTAAGTTAAGATTAATTAATTAATTAATAGTTAATTAATTATTGGGTCAAAATAATATTTAATCTATTGGGTCTTAATTTAGTGGGCTAGCACCATAATTAATTAAGTCCTAATTTAGATTAAATAAGGAAGTCTTATTTAGTTTAGATTCTTAATTCAATTTGGGAAAGAATATTAAAGAGACCAAATTTGATTTGCAGAGATATTGTATTATCTTTATTGTATTGGGATACGAACAAGGCGATTCCTAATCTATTTAAAGGGCATGATTTTCTGCCAAGGGTGTATTCCTTCCCCTTGGTCGAATTTCACTATCTCTCTCTTGGTGTTGTTCCAAATTTATTCTAAGATTATTTCAGAGAAATATTATTATTTTTAAATCTTCAATCTAGACTTCAAACATCCAATAAAGAAAATATTTTTTTTTTTGTTCTCAAAGTGCGAGCAATTTATTTATAAAAGGGATCTAGTATACCAACTAGAGGTGCAACATTCAGTGTACAACTACGTAGAAAAATCAAAGGAGGAAAAAATTCAAGAAAAGTTTCAAAAAAATAAAAACATATTCATGTATGTTTTATCATGGTTGAGTCTATTTATATTAATAAATAAATATTGATTGTATGTTTGTTTAAAATTAATTATGATTAATTTTATTAGCATAATTTGCTTACATCAAGAAGCATAACCACGATTCTTAAAGTAACTTTGAGAGAAAATTTAAAATCCAATCATATGAATATTTTAACGCTAACCCTAAAATCTTACCGTGTTTAGACCCAATACATTATTGTATTTATATATATATTTATCTTTCTAGTCACACAATTATAAAAGGGACTGCGGCAGTCTCTCTTTAAAATGAGTACACCTATCCTCTGTCTTTGTTATTTGTGCTTGTGTATTTGTTTGAGAAGACAATTAGTAACAATTAAGTCTTTTTTTTTTTTTTTTGAAAAACTATTAATAAGTTAATTCACAAATTACCATTATCTAACTGTTTAATATTTTAAATTAAATATAATTTTTTTTTGTCAATGAACCGAACCTTAAAAAAAAAAATTGTTTCTTTAAGATGTAGTGTGAATAAATCTGAAGATGAGATCAGATAATCTTGACATAATAAGGGTGTTTAAAAATAGTATTTTTTAAATATTTATATCTTTTTAATTCGGAATCTCAATCACAATTTATAAAACTTTACATATAATTAATATTTATATGGACAATTTTCATCAGTAAATCTCTCCCAAATTAGGAATTTTACAAAGTGAAATATGTGATTATCCTTATAAGAATGTGATTGGCCTTAAAAAAATATGAATGTCCTTGTCAAAATATGATTGTCCTTACAAAAATTTAATTGTTGTTATAAAAAAAATGTGTATGTCCTTATAAAAAATATACTTGTCTTTATAAAAAATATCTAATCATTATAAAAAATTACGAACAATAAACATTTTTTACTGTTCATGCATGAACAATATTTTTTTTAAAAAAAAAAAAATAATGTATTTAAAAAAATTATTGTTGTAATAGAGATGATAAAATATAGATATAAATATGAATAAATTCAAGTTAAGATTACAACATAATTTTTTCATTCTTTAAATTAAAAAATGTAACACACCGTCAGAGGCAGGATGCTACCGGCAGGAGACAGGATTGACCCATCTCCACAAGCCTCTGAATTTATCGAAAATTCGGCATGATATAACTTAAGAATTGGATAACCTGGATCTCAGTCCAGCATCAAAACAAACCTAAAATAAACATCACATATCAAAAGGACCTCAGGTCCACACAAAAACACATCAAATCATATCCTAATAGCTCCATGCCCACATCATCTATCAACACTCAAGGGCTATGCTCACCACATCATAAGAAATCAAAACATTTACTCAATATTACAAACAACGTGCTCAGCATGACAAATAAAATATTAACCAAATATTTTAACTTTTTAAACTACTAAACTTCTCCAAAATACTCGTAAGGGTGACTGCCGCTTGGGTGATCCGCGTCTCGAGCATGACATCCAAAACTGAAGTGGTTGTCATGTCAAGAGCTAACCTGCAAAACTACAAACTGATTTGATGTGAGTTATAAAAAAACTCAGTAAGTAACCATGCTCATGCATCAAATAAAACATAAAGTCAAGCATACTTAGAACTTTCCAACATTACCCAGTTACGAATTCAGCTTTATCAACTTTTAGTTAATCCTATATCTATTACATATACAAATCATCAGATTTATTTACACATATATGTGCCTATCTAATAACCCAAAACATTCAAGGCATGAAAAACGAAACTCGAATACAAGCGAGTATATTGTTTAATATTAAGTTCACTTTAATCACATGATACATGAAGTCATACATATATATTTTTATCATAAATATCCATATTTGAAATGTCAGCAAATCGGTAAATCCAATAAACTTCATTATGTTCGATTTCAAACTATCCTCCATACCAAAACAAACTATCTTTAACTTACTTTAATCAAGATAACCTTACAATGGTTTAACATTCAGGATTCATATGCATTTACACATACCGTAGTACACCTCTCTTATATTCATGCCAAAAACAATTCCAAAGTTCTTATACATATACATACATACCAATACAACTTAACAAGCATGCTTTATAATATCTAATACTTATATTAGCTTTCAAATTCATTCATTTATTCATTTCACATAAGCATACACTATCCATATATTCCACGAGTTCTACCATACACACATACACACAGTCACACATACTATCATCATGCAACCAACCACGAAGCACACATAACAATCAATACATCAAAGAACATACCATCAAACATTACATACATATGGATGGCTCACTCATACAATGCTCGTACGAGACTCATTACCTATTTTAGAATAGGTATGAGATGAATTCCGTCCGAACGGATTCCTAACCAGCTCAACTACTACACCACAAATCATCCAATTAAACATACACACATGCACTCATATCATATAACATAAACTCATCATATGATTTCTCATACACAAACACATACATGACAAACACCCGAAGTCATCATCCAAACACTCATACACATACATGTGACTATACACATTACTACTAATTCAAACGCTTTATTTTTAACAACTTTCATTTCTTTCCCTTCTCAAACCATTCAATCATATCTACACACACACACACACAACACACACACACATATATATAAATCACGAAAAGAACGGTTTGAGAACGTATCGCATGTGTTACTTACCTGGCTTCGCGAGCACTCCAGGTCATAGTCAAGTAGATTTAACGACCAAGCTCTGGCGAGCCTGCAAAAGATTAGAAATGATCCAACTCACTCTCGCTATGCCAAAACTATGAACCATGAGTCTAAGTATAACAATCAATACATCAAAGAACATAGCATCAAACATTACATACATATGGATGGCTCACTCATACAATGCTCGTATGAGACTCATTACCTATTTTAAAATAGGTATGAGATGAATTCCGTTCGAACGGATTCCTAACCAGCTCAACTACTACACCACAAATCATCCAATTAAACATACACACAGGCGCTCATATCGTATAACATAAACTCATCACATGATTTCTCATACACAAACACATACATGACAAATACCCCAAGTCATCATCCAAACACTCATACACATACATGTGACTATACATATTACTACTAATTCAAACGCTTTATTTTTAACAACTTTCATTTCTTTCCCTTATCGATCAAACACACTCACTTTCCGAGTTTCTATCTGAAAACACCTGATACTAAAACTCATCGTTTAAACATACCCATTCAGGAATGACTTAGCCTATACCCTATTTCTCAACACACTTCACTATTACATATACATAGACATACTATTACATATTCAAACACTTGCACGAATCAATAGACATCAACATCATTAAACATTTCCCTTCATATTATGGCAAGAAAGAAAGTTCGTACCTGTGATGGCCTACTATCTCAAATATACCCGACCTCGAAGTCATTTCTCAGACCCATCTTTAACTATCCTAAACCATTCAATCATATCTATATACAAACACACACACACACACATATATATAAATCACGAAAAGAACGGTTTGAGAACGCATCGCATGGGTTACTTACCTGGCTTCACGAGCACTCCAGGTCCTAGTCAAGTAGATTTAACGACCAAGCTCTGGCGAGCCTGCGAAAGATCAGAAATGATCCAACTCACTCTCGCTATGCCAAAATTATGAACCATGAGTCCAAGTATAATTAGTAAACTCGAACCGAAAAAATATAATATTATTTTTAGAAAAAAGTTACATTTTATTATTAAAGTTACATTTTATACCAAAGAAAACAAAAAATATACATGTTTACAAGGATATACCCCAGGGCTGAAGACTATAATCACAGGCGATTAAAGTCCAAACACAGCTTTAAAACAAGCAACCAAAAAACTATACATCAGTGGACTCATTAGGCACATTTCTAAAAATCCAAAAAACAAAAAACCAAAGCAGTCTATAATAAGCAAGCACAAGCCCATACAGGCATACGAACAACCTCACAAATGGTACAACAAAACATCCTTGCGAAACCTGAAGCTACCTTTCTCTAATGTCCTCCAGCTTCTCCTGCGATCTTCATCCTCGCCTGTACTCGAAACTTTCTTGTAACTTCCAAGCTGAAACAACTGTTAAGGCTGCGACAACAATGGAAAACCAAGAAACTATGTAAGCACATAGCATAATAGTTATAACATATCAATAATTCCTTAAGATAATAAAACCTGCTCACGCAAAAGAATTATCCTCAAACACATGAAACCAATAGACTTAGCCAGACAATAATATAGCAATGAAACTCCATGAAAGAGCCAAGCCCAGTTGCATTTCAAAAGAAGAAACAAAAAAGTAGAATAGCATTAGTAAGCAAATTACTACTACAGCCAGCCTCAAAAACCCCCTGCAAGAGAGAGAAAACCTCTAACACCAAAACCCAAATCAAGCACTTAAACCCCACTTGACTTTCACATAGTCTGGGAAAATATATTTCCTAGACAAGATGAGTAACTTCTCACGTACCACAGTTGTTATTTCCTAATATTATTTGACCAAAAAAAAAATTATATTAATTTAAAACATTAAACAGTCAGATAAGGATGTAATTGTAATTAACGTATTAGAGTTAATTTATCTAAATATATATAAAAGTTAAATATTTTTAAGTCTACTCATCGTGTCACGTGACGGCTTCATATTAACCTAATCTCTACAATTAATTTTTTATTATTAACTTATAAAATTAAAATATCTCTACAATTATTTTTTATTATTAAATTATAAAATTAAAATAATAAAAAATTAACATCAGAAATTTATTACAATATAAAAACATAATCTACTATTAAAGTAAGAAACCTATTAATTTAAATTATTATTTAATTATAAAATTAAAAAAAGAAACCTATTATAATAAGAAAATATATTATAATCTCTCATTAAAATTAATATATATATATATATAATATATATATATATATATATATATATGTGGCACTTTATCTCTACAAAACTACTATAGTTAATTTTTTATTATTAAATTATAAAATTAAAATACCTTTACAATTGTTGACGGCTGTTTTTCATTCCAGGGGT